>JACXGJ010003910.1:0-49742 GCA_016801105.1 Esox niger
GTGTGTGTGTGTGTGTGTGTGTGTGTGTGTGTGTGTGTGTGTGTGTGTGTGCGCGCGCCCACATCAAGCTTAACCTCCTATATATCCCGCATGCATCCCAAGTCACAGACGAAGTCAGGATCCTAACCAGTTTACAGGTCTGAGGGGGAGTACTCAGACACGTAGGCTTAACTGATCTTGTGCGGAAGTAAATGGAATGGAATAGATTACTCATCGTAACCTTGTCTCAGAAACCCTGTGGCTATGATGAGTGGAAAATGTGGGCTCCATCGACAGCCAAACCTGTTCTTAAACTGGATTTGTTACATGCCTCTTGTGATGGGGAAACAAACACTGTCGATTTATATCACTGACAACCTACTACATAACGGTTTATTGGCTTATAGTATGATGTATTATAATTAGTATAATAAACTGGGTCGATCAATGCCTGAGTTTTGATTGGATTAAAGCTGTGGTATATGATGGGTATACCAAGAGTGTGACAGCAGGTTATTATTATTAATTTTTTTACAGTTATAATTGGGTTTGTTACTGGTTTATAGTAGCAATATAGTACCCCTGGAGTATGATATGTTGTCAATATACCAAGGCTATGGGCAAAATCCATGTACTCTGCAATGGGTCATGCCTAATAACAGCTGTTAGCTGTGGTATTTTACCATGTACAACACCCTCTCATGCCTTAATGCTTATGTATAAGTCTGCATATGCTATAGTAGTAGAAGCTTAATCTGGGTAGTTTTATGTAATGGTATATGCCAAAGATGTCATAATTAGTTCTCTCATTCGGCATTCAACAAGTTCGGGGGGCCACACTGAAAAAGTCTCGTCTTCCATACTTGCTAAAAATGGCGGCCTAGGGTTGCTCAGTAGTCAGTTCTGCTGTCTACAGAGAACATGTACTGCTGTGAAATGGTTTCCAATCAGGACCAGTGCTCTTCTACAATCTTTCCCCGCTATCTCTAAATTGTTAATGGTCCCTATCTGTCTGGCTTTTATGGAGGTCCATTAAAATGTGTGAAATAAATCAAAATGGTGTAGAGATTATAAAGTATATTGAGTTTGTTACAGAAAATGTCTAAAATATATATTTTTCAAAAATATGGAAAAAAAACATTAGGCTACGCACTTAGCTAGGCTATATAATCTGGAGCCCGGAGACCCAGAGTGAACACTGGGATGATGGAAATGTTCGTTTAGCAGAGAGAAGCTCTTTTTTTTAAGATTGCTCAGAGGCAGACAGGAAATTAGTTATTTTCTCTGCACATTCATCAAAATAAAAATAGTCTGATGAGTATCCCAAGTGACTGATACAGCCCTGAACACACTTATTGTAGCAGCTCCAGCTGCAGACACGCTACACGCAACGCACTCACTGTTAACTCTCCGAAGAATTTCAGGTGTTTTGGAGCCATATTAAAATCAACCCTCTGTTTCCTTCCGCTTCTCCCTTTATTCCCCAATCTTTTGTCCTCTGTTTTGTTCTGTAAGGAATGAAGGAGCTGGGAAATCTTTTTTTCTTCTTCCCTGAACATGATAGAGAACATGATCAGACCGTTAGGCCTGTGTATTGTCAAAACATTTACCGGACCATTGTAGAAGAGATTCGTTTCAGATGGCAATACTGTTACACGTGTGGTTCTGACACCGCTGCCTGATAACCGTTTTAATGGCCACCAACAACACAGTCCAGACAGAGGTTAAAAACGCTGTCTGTTATCCAGAGGCAAAGGCAATCCAGGATACTGGACAGCTCTGATAATGGCATGCTTATATTACTGTTGTTTTCTATGCATTTCTTTATACTGTGGCTCAATGTCTGAAGGTTGTTTGGGGAGTGTATGGTTGCCTTTCTGCTTTTCAGCTTTGCTCGTGCTTTACTAGTGCAGGGATGGCAGTCTTTGACGTGCTTTACTAGTGCAGGGATGGCAGTCTTTGACGTGCTTTACTAGTGCAGGGATGGCAGTCTTTGACGTGCTTTACTAGTGCAGGGATGGCAGTCTTTGACGTGCTTTTAGCCAGCCTGTCAATAACACCTGTCCAAATTAGCTCATATCCCTTTTGAACACGTTTGAATTTGGAGCAGCTTTCATAGCAGCTACTACTACAGTGACTTGCTGTTAATCTGTTATCCTAACAGTGTTTCTCAGTGCTAGCTAGTTAATTACAGACTTTCACCATCTGACTTTCTACCAACATTGGCTTGGCTTTAGCAATATGAACGGCTTGTCTAACGTGCTATGGCCAATGCTGGCCTGTTTTTTAATAAACATATCCTAACATGTCTTGTCGTGCTCATGCAGAGATCTGTGCTAAGGAGTCCCCCCAAAGGAAAATGTGCAATACATTTATTTCACTTTGACATCTGTGGTTGTCAAATAAAGCTCACATGTCTCTGCAGCACTTTCCTGCAGAGAAAACTGTTATTTTTTGCTGCAGAGATTCAAGTTAATTTACACAACATCTGTCTTTGACAGGTGTGAGGTACAACCAAGGCCATAGCCTGACTCTTCCTCTTGGATGAGCATACTGTAGCAAAATCAGATCTCTAGCCATGTATAAAGCGTTGAAGACTAGGGCTGCTGATTTAATATTAGTTTGTGAACTAGATGAGGTGCTAGGTTTGAACCTGATTGCTTATCAGCTTACTCTCAGACTGATTACTGGCTCAATTCTATGATGGCGCTCGTTCCTTGGTAATATGTAGATCTTCAGGCAGACCACTTACATACATAACCTCAAATTTCGTTTTTGCAGTACCTCTTCAGCTCAGCTGCCAGAGAGGTCAAACATTTACCCTCACACTTTTGGGTGTTCTCTGTTTTAGACTGATAAGACTAACATTTTTGCTTGTCTAATAAAGTGCTGTGCTGGACTCCATAGGCCAGACTGGTCAGGAGAGCAGTAATATTGTGATACTGTAACCAGCTGTCTGTGGCCGCCGTCAGCCTGCCTGCCAGGGAACTGTGCTATAATTGGCTCTTAGACAGGAAGAGGTGTCCAGACAACAAATCAGCTCCAGCGTTACTACTATCATACATCAACTATAAGAGAACTAACAAGAGCTAAATGCACTGAGGACACTTGGTTGGTCTGTCTGCTGTCAGCTTACATATTGTCAGAGCAAATCAATTATTTGTTTAATAGTGAACTCCAAATCACAGCCTAATTGGTGTGGCAATCATCAAATTAATATCATTATAGTGAAGGTTTGATAATCCTTAAAGTTGTTGCCTTCTAGTGATGGAGTGATTAATTTGGAAGAAACCATCCAGATATTGAACACCAGACCAGGAATATAACAGAAAATGTAATTGCACATTGAGTCCGTCCTTCCTTAAAGGTGCAAAGGGTTAGCCTACTTAAGCTTTTTTCACTTAAACATCCTGCTCTTAGAAGCTTTTGAGATGTTCATGGGTTCTAAATTGTCATTTACACTTAGCCCTGGGCAAGCCCCGGGCTAACCTTGGATCAGGATTTAAGTGGCTCTCATACGAAGTAGAAATTAGGCCAAATGTGAGACACTATTTTATTCATTATGGCTGAATACAAATTGCTTCATTGTGTGACATTTGCCAACAAAAACATCTAAGGATACATGCCACCATTTTTATTGAATTCCTCCAAAATAAAAAATAAATAAATGTTAGTCTGTTGTGGTTAGTCCCACTAGCGCATCCGAGTTGCCTTGGTGTTGTTGACGTGTGAAGGAATCTTTTCCCTTTGAATTTTTTTTTGTACCCAATGCAAGGTGAATGCTGATGTGTGTCCAGTCAGTAAGATCTGTTAGACAACAGCATTTTGACATTTGGCAACTATCATATCAGCCTTCTCAGTCATCGTCCTACTGTTGCCCTGTCCTAAATAAATGTATGTGATATCATTTCAAATGTATATACAACTGTAAATAAGGGAGAAATACGATTCCCTAATAGGAATGGAATGACTTTTTTCACAGACCCACATGCCTTTTATTCAACGCTTTGAAGGATCGCCTAAAGTAGACACAATGACCTTCAGAATGGTTTTGCATGCGAATGCATTTTATTCTAATCAAGCTTCATCCCATCAGACCTGTGTGTTCTTTAAGGCATTCTATTCATGCAGGCATTAAATATTCCTGTGCAAGGTGTTTTTCTGGACAATTTCTGTTGATGCAGACAGCTCACGGGAGTCTTACGCCATGATTGTAAATGTAAATTTCTCACATTAAGGAAATGTGTTTAGATTAAGGTTAGTATGCGTCAATATAATTACTCTATTTGTGCATCACTATAAAAAAAATTACAAAACTCAGGACTTCTCAAGATAAGAGCCTTTTGTTTAGCATAGTATTAGCATACATATTTTGCCTACCAAAACAAAAAATGTCAAAACATACTAGAGATTAAATTAGAGATGAATCTGTAATTTGATGTTTTATGTATTTACTTGTACCATCAGGTAAATATTTAGTAAAATGTGAAAAGACTGTAGTTTAATGGTTACCGAGTGTAACCTGAAAGCTCGTCAGTGTTTGAAATAAGTCTATCTGAAGATTTATTAAAACATTTCAATAGGTATTATATATGTGTTGAGTGAATGAGAGCGGCATTACAATCTATTGTTACTATATAAACTATTTGATGGAAAATTTGCTTCTTTCCGTGTCAGATTGTTTTTTAATTTTCTTTTATCTTATTTTGTATTACATACTTATGAACATTTTATTTTCCCTCAATCCAATATCTTATTTTGCATGTTATTTCAGTTGAGTATGGGATATAGGTCATTGACGTTAAATTTATAAGCAAAAATTCTAAGGACCTGTACTATTAAAATAAATCATTAAAACATTTCCATATAAATAAATTCTGAATTTAGAAATATCCTAAATTTGTATATCCTAAACTTAAAGCTACTCATTAGCATTTTGTGCTTACTATTTTTGTTGATTTAAAACATGCATTTTCTTTTCGTCAAAATTTGAATGTACTTTTTGATCTTTAACCTTTTTACCTTGTCACTCTATTACTGTTGTTCTTGGAATTTAACTGAATGGTGTTTAACTTGCTAAAAGTTTCTATTTAGGAGTGATATAGGGTTCACTTTGCCGCTGAAGTCTGAATCCATCAGTGAAACAGAGAATGATTAACCAACAACCACTGTGTGGCTGCAAACAAACTCCACACACACAAGTAGCCCACCAGATTGGTGGTCCTAACGTTCATTGATTCACAACACCACCATCCATTTGTGATACAGGATTTCTCTTCAAAAGTGCAACTAATGCCATGAAGCCAAACTAAAACATGTTTTCCAAAAATCTGACAATGACACACTTGTTTTGGCTTGATGTTATCGAGTTGATCCCTTTTTTCCTACTGTCATAATGGCTGGGATGTGTTTTCTCTTAAGGTGCTACACAGTCATGCTCCGGTCACACGAGATTAACTTTGCAGAGTCTACAGAAAACGGTATATTCCTCAATGTAAAGTGTTCTCATACTTTCTTGCTATCATTGTTTTAGCAACCCTAGTACAAGCTATTTCTTTTTATTTAATTGTGTTCTCCTTTTATTATGATGTAGGCTTAAGTCTAAGTTAGACTATTTGAATGCAATAAAAAAAAACAATGCCTATATATCTGTTTCAATACAAAGTAACCAAATGGGCTTAATGGGAACTATAGTAGTTTACAGTAAAATGAAAATGTATTGGGCATAGATAAACCCAGGAATGTATTACACGATGTGATGTTTGTATTAATCGTGATGAATATTATTACTGTATTTGCAGTTACACTTTGCTCAGGGGAGGTGTTTTTTTTGCAAGTGTACTCTTTAAGCCTATTTGAAGATAATAATTCCAAATGCATTTTCAGTGTTTAACAATTTAGGTTGGATTTAACAGTAAATTAGGATTAAATGTGATTGCAAATTCGAGTGCTTTAGAACTAACGTGTTGTTGCAGTACACTAAATTATGTAGCTACTCTATTGGTTCTGACATGTGGAGTGAGCACTAGAACCCATCATTTCTCTTGTTTACAAATTATATAAAACATTCAAGTAAAATTATAATGTTTGATTATTTGTCAACTTGCACCTTTAAAAAAATGCAAACTAGACTATAGCTGATCACCTTCTGTAATGTCAATATTTTTATGATTTAGACCAGTGTTTACATGACTACTAGACCCATTTCCTTCTTGGACAGAGGTTTTTTTAATTACAAACTTCCAGTCTATTTATTACAAACAGTAAATGCCGATTTTAATATACCAGTAAAAGCTTAGCTTCTCCATTTCACTGGAAATATTTCCCTTATGTACCTCTGTCACTTGTTTGTAGTGGATAAAATGGTTGCCTTCTGCATTTAGTGTAAGATGACTGACAGGTAGTGTGATCCGCGGGGGTTAATTTTGGAAAGATTTGCTCCTGGTAACCTAATTAGCAGTCAATTCACAAAATTGATTAGATTATGCTAATCAGTAGCGATAATATCTTTAAAATACGAGAAGCAAAAATGACAGTGCAGCCTCCTTCTAAGACTATTTTCTCGACTGTGTTCCTCATTTCTTAGATGACTGGCTTAAAGATGGCTGTCAGCTCACACCCCCCAGTGTTTAGAGAAGAGCAGTTTGCTGCATGTGGCTTCTCAATCTAGACACCACACTGTAATCTCTTTTGTTGTTTTCCCTCAATCCTTTATCTTATTTTCCTGTCATTCGTAAAGAGTTTAATTGTCCCTTGGATTTCAGTAAGTTTATGGGCCTATCATGTATTTCTGGGGCTGAGTTAGCTTCTTTAATGTGTCTATTTGCTTTGTGTTTAGTGTGAATGGCTACATCCTTCCCCATTCAGTACTAGTGCTGTGAACCTGGACGGGTGGAGGTTGACTGACAGATATAAGGTGAATTCCTGGTGCGCTGCAGATGAGGGGGGGTTGTCATCGCTGTGACCAGTCAGGTCCTTTATTTCCTTTGTGGTAAAGGCACGGACCATGCCTCTTCTCCGCAGGCTCCCGGTGTGCCTCCATGTCTCCCCAGCCAGTCTGCAGTCCTCAGCCAGTTTTTAGAGGCGGTTGTGTGTGGGTCGGTGTCTTCCGGAGTGGCCTCTCCCGGAGTGGCCTCTCCCTGTCCTGACTGCTGTGTTATCCTGGCCATGCCGTCCTGACAAATGTCAAGCCTCACTGAGGCACCACTATTTGGTTGTTAGGATTTGGCTTCCTAATCCTGTTCTTCCACAGTGTACCGATCAACATAAAATTGACTAGGTAAGAAATGGGCCGTCCCTCACTTTTCCAAGGAAACTAGGTATAGGCCTGCAAGCCTGGTGCCAGGATATCATTCAGCACAGTCTGACCGGTGCCTCCATCTGAGGTGGTGTTTATGTCACCCTTAACTTGTCCTTAGATTGTATGTTGTGTTCGGTACCAGAGAGCCCACTCCGATTTACACGCATTAGTGCTGCGGTGAACTCTGTAGAACCTCCGTGGTCCGATGTGTAATGTTTCCTGGCAGTATGTCTGGCCATTCTGTTCCTCCTGACTGACAGTGCACCTAGAGATTTTGCGTGCGCGTGCGGGCGTGCGCGTGGGCGTGTTTGATGAAGTCTCTGTCAGGGACACTATGCAATGGATACCTGTTTTATTGCTTCATTTTTTTTGTGCCGCATAGGCCTGCCTTTGGACAGGGCTCTTCTACACAAAAGTAGTGCACAATGTAGGAACAGTGTGTTTTTTGGGACGTCGGCCCCTGGGCTGATGATTCAGTGGTTATGCTGCAGGCTTCCTGTTTCTCTGTTGGAATGATTAAACCATCCTAGATGCTTACCTTGATCCCTATCTGCCTTCTTGCTCAGGCTCAGCGCCTGACAGCGGCGGATGACAAGGGGAAAATGTTTGCAGCGCTCATTCCTTTTAAACACCAACGGTCACGTTGTCTATCATGGCGTACGGGAGCATGAAGGGGCCGTGACCTTGCAGCGTCTTGCCCAAAGCCAGGCAGGATCCTTGGAGTCTGTGTCCCTCCTCGTGTCTGGCTGCGGTAGGATATTGTTAGCCGGTAAAAGTAGCCACATGACCCCTCAGCCTCGGGACTGTCTGCACGACGTTTCCAGCCACTGATATCTTCAACTCAGTGTTGCCTTCTAGTAGAACTCGGGTGATCTATACACTTGAGGGAGAGCTGACTATGGCTATACCATCATTGCAAACAATCTGGATATAATACTAGTAATGTCATTAAGGCCATTAACGTATAACCAACTAGTTTGACACATCTTTAGTTTTCTTAATGAGTGATTTTCAACCAAGATGTCTTCTGTCTGTAACAGTAGATTTAGCAGTGAGTGAGCAGGCCCTAGGGTCGGGCGTGTTTTATTCAGTGCTGCAGAATGAAGGATGACCTTTGCACTGGCAGCCTTGTCTCATGTTTAATTTGTAGCGCTGTCTTCTCCTTTCTACTGGAAGGTGATTGCATCCTGTTTACAGGCAAATAAACCCTCCTCCCCCAAAACACGATGCAATGACTTTCTCAAAGCTGCATTCATTTCTGACTGAGTCTGAGTATGTCTTGTGGTCCAAATGCGTTAACACCTTTCGCTTTGTGTGGATAATTGAAGTCGCAAGCTCTATGCAAATGATGTTTTCCTGAGATGCACTGCATTTCTATCACCTACATTAACACTTGGTTGGTGCTGGGAAATATTGAGCTGGGAAATATTATCTTAGCAAAGAGTGTGAAGTCAACATAAAGCAAATAGGTGAGTTTTTTGTGTAATCACAAGCTGTAGTTATTTTCCCCTCAGGGTTCCCCTTGAATGCCGCTATTTTGGTTGTTATTACAAAATTATTGGTTTAGACATTTTGTTATAGGCCCTCTGACTATACCTACTTATCCAAAATATTCAGAAGTGTCAATTGTTTCAGTAAAAGAGCTGCACAGCTTTGAATGTCATCAATAGGCCAAATTTGCAACATCACGTTTTAGAAAAAGCAGCAAAGGAAAGGTGTTTGCTTGAATGTAGCCTAGATTTAACAACATGCAGTAGGCCTTGGAGTAATTTGTATTGTATTTTCGAAAAGCTTGGTATAGATTGAGCAGCATCCTGGGTGACAATGGTACATTAGGCTGAGCTTGCAGATGCTTTTCGAGGCCCTCATTGTTCTAGTTTGAAAGCAGTAGCCGTTTGCTTTTTGTCTTGCCTCGCGTGCGTGTCATCTGCATTATGCACATCATGACTGGAAAAGGATCTGTTTAAGGTCTGGTCGCGCCTGCTTCCCCCTTATCCGTCACCCCCCTCTCATCCTGTCACAACCCCCCCCACCCCACCCGACCTTTCTTTGTGTCACGTCAGATGGTGTCATTACGCACACCAAAGATTTTCCAGGAGCCTGGTGACTCTATTACAAAGTAGCCTAGATACAATGCAATATTACAGCAGGGACCCAAGTGATTGACACCCTTAATATAGATGAGTAAAACTGACTTTAGAAAATAAATAGTGAGATATGATATTGTTCCCTGATGTTGCTTTTCTTGAAATTATATTTTATATTAATAAGATTGCCTCTCAGAATGCCACAATAATTGGCAAGGTATATCTGTAGCCCATTCAAATCATAATAAATTTAGAAGGTTACTGGTCTCTTATCCCATTCTATCAATTCCTTCCATTGTGCTCTTGATCAAGGCACCAGGTACAATAACTGATATGTTAGGCAACTGTATAAAACGCCAGTCCTTTTCTCTGGAGAGCTGCTGTGTGTGCAGGCATTTAATCCAACCCTAAATCACATCTAAGCTTTTCAAGATATTGTCCATGAACTGATGTTTTTGGCTGAAATGTGGTTGGAATGTGGCTAGGGCATGGGCCTTAACACAGCAGCTCACTAGATGGATGGTTAGCTGCCTTTGATAGATTACAACCAAATGCTTGTCTTTATTAAAATGATTCCCAAATTCATAGAATGCCGGACCTGATTCATAAGCTAGGCTACTTGAACAAAAATGTCATACAACGGTGCTCAATTTAAACGACTTATGCCGTGAAGATGAAGCACTTGTCGGCTCCACTTGCATGCGTTTCTTAACACCATTCCACCTTGGTAATGTCAGCTCGCAAAACACTCGGGACTGATCAAAAACATTTGTGAGAGCCCTTATTACTTGAGAAAAACCCAAAGGTTCCTGGCATACTGTTGCAAGAAAAAGAAAAGTCCACTACCTTGCTCCAGCTCAAGTCAAACACTGTCTGACGATTATGTCTGAAGCTCAAAAAAGAAAAATGCTTTAACAGAGACAAAACACTTCTTAAATTAACTTCACAGGTTAACACATTAGCCCAACTTCGAATTACTTCATTTTGGCGTTTTTTTACATCTTTAAGAGTGTCAACACTTAGGATCCCTGTATTGTATTGCCCATTTGGAACTATAAGAAAGCATTTGGCCAGTTTGAATACATCTGCAGTGACCTGTGTATTTTACTAATAATTTCCAAAGGAGTTGCCCTTACTAACAGACTTGATTGAATAGCTTTTAAATACCTGCCTAGTACAGTTAATGTACTCTCATTCAGTACTGGAATTGTTCCACAGAATGTCTGCAAAATGGTACTATTTCCTACTTTTGATTAAACACTAATTGAACATTAACGCTGTTGCTACATTGCCCTCATTATTTTTTTGTTTCTTCCTTATCATCAGTAATCATTGTGACGTAGCCTGTGGCAAAAGAGCAGTTGAGAAAATGGTTTGGGTGTAAACAAGAGTGGAGGGAGATGGATTTTAGCAATATGATGTACAATAACAAGACTGTGGATATCTCTGACAAGCATTGGCTTGCCACTTGCCATAGCCTCACTCTCTACTCGTAGATTGCACAAACTGCACACTAAGGGCGTTTTTGCTGTAATCAACCTCTATCCAGTTAACCGTTAATTCAGAAGAAAGGAGCTGCAGTTTATAGAAGTAAATAAGTGGCAGTATAACAGTCAAAATTGTAACATCTGAGGGTTTTTTCATTGTAAGATTAGATGTGGGGGGGGTCATTGTTGTGTTCGTAGTTTCCAACATGCAATAGCTTATTTTTTTGTCTGTTGAACGTCTCTCAGAAACTAGCCACTGTCTCGCTGTCTGTCTGTCTCGCTGTCTGTCTGTCTCGCTGTCTGTCGGTTTTGCTGTCTGTCTGTCTTCCCCCTCTCTGTGTGTCTAATTAAAATGTGCAGGGGACCCGTATTTTCTGGCTAATGCCTGGTGTTGACGGGCTCAGGGAAGGCAGCATGCCCAGGAATGTGTTTTGTGATGGATGTCAGTCTGTGTAGAATGTGTGGGATTTGCCCTGCCTCCCCTGGATCACTCCAAATGGAAATTATCTTCCTCCGCTAGCTCCATTGCACTCAGAACTGCGCAAGCTCGCGCCATCGAAATGGACAAATGGTTTTTTTCCAACATTTGTCACACTGAACTCCCACGTCATTCATCAGAGTTCATTTGCCCCCTCCCCCTACCGCTTTTATTCATGGTAGCATTCGATATGTGCTTTCGGCAGTCGATGCCAACAGAATTACTTTTTGGCGTGAAGGTCTCCTCTCCTAAAAGATGTATGCTCTCGGTGGAATGATGATGACAGAACACCCTGCCTTTTGTGTTTTCTGGGTCATTCTTAAGAACAAAAATGGATTATTATCCTGGTCTTATGAACACAGATGGATCTGTCGTGTGGAGTGGGATGATCCATGTTTTTGCCCTTGCGTGCTAGGTCGAAACTGTGATTACAGCTTGGGCTGGAAGGGCTAAACGTTGCCTAGTCGAGCTGTGACAGACAGACAGGAGGTGGGCAGCTTTGGAGGCTGTACTAGAGGCTTCCAGGTAGCAGGTCTCATGGGTAGATCAGTGTAATGTGGCAGGGGAAGGGGTACCCCCATGATAATGGCAAAGGGGTTTGAGAAGCTATGGGATGCTGTCGCTTTGAACCAACACTGTGTTGCCACCATGGGCCTAAAGAAACTTATTTGGTTTTGTTTTCCGGGCTGGTAGTTACCTTCCCTTCGTAGCAATATGGAGTTGAAAGTTCAATAGCAATTGGTGTTTCTGTGCTTCAAAAATGACCTTAATGCATTGCTTAAATGTATTCAACCTACAGAATCTGATGTTTTAGGGATTAAGAGTTTCATATTTCTCTTTCGATTTGTACCTAGAGTAATGCAACTTCCTTCTTCCTCATTACAAACAGCATGGTCCGCCACTTTGAACAAAACCCCAAGAAGCACATGGTTTCATTTGTCTCACAGCATGTGGCGTAAACAAGAGGCCTACTTCAAATACTGTGCCTGAGATAAATGGTAAAGCAGACTGCCTGGTGCTAAAGCATTGGAACATTCCCCCCAATACTACCTGCGGTAAGTTGTTCTTTCTACATTCCCTGGTACCGCCCATATGTCCATGACTGTCTTCACCAAAATACGTAGAAGCCTGTTTGATCCTGATTGGTGATGTTAGTGATTACGGTTTGTGAGGCAACGTAGAGGGTATAGGTGCTCTTTGAAAGCCAGCTCGTTCCTTTCATCCTAGCACACCATGTCCCTCGACAGTGCTGTTAGAGGACCAGGGCCCCAGGCACTTCTTTAATGTCCAGGTGTAGCGGTAGTTAATGGGTATCAGGGCCAAAAAGGACACACGCAAGCAGAAAGCCAGTAGTGGACAGCCTGTAGGAGCGCAGCCTTTGCCATGTTTGACACACTGGTGGAAACTGCATACCCGGCCAGGCTGACCACAGACCATTTTCATTTTGGACCATCCTCTGCCGTATCAGCCAGCCCCACACACAAGTTTTATTTAAGACCCCACAAAATTATCTCTGTTCAGGACACCGTCCCTGCTTGTTGTTCTTAAGAGATTTGTGTATTTGTGTGAAGTGGTAGTTTGAGGTGATGCCAACGGGCTGTAATGACAGTGGGGTATGCGTCCCAAACGATAACCCCTTCTCTACACCAGACCCTGGTCAAAAATGATGTACTACATAGGAAATTGGGTGTCATTTGGATCATAAGCACATTGCATGGTAAGAACAGACTAAGATGCTTGTAGTGAGCTAGCATGCACCTGTTTTCTCGTCTTTCACATTACAACTATGTCACAAGAACCTTCTATTCACGCTATCTCGTTCCGCAATGTGGACAAGTGTGTTGTCTGTAGTGCATGGAGGAGAGCCGTCTCTTCTCAGAGATCACTGAGATTCTCAGAGATTCATTTTCGGAGATGGCAAAATGTTACATTAGGATTTAACAGATGACATACAGTTAGGTCCGGTTATATTTGGACACTAGCACAATTTTCATAATTTTGGCTCTGTACACCACCACAATGGATTTGAAATGAAACAGCTGAGATGCAATTGAAGTGTGTGAAGTCTGACTTCCAGCTTTAATTCAAGGGATTGAACAAGAATATCATATGAAATCTTTAGGAATGGCAACCATACACAGTCCCCTTATTTCAGAGATTCAAATGTAATTGGACAAATTAACACAATCATAAATAAAATGTTCATTTTTAATACTTTGTCGAGAGTCTTTTGCAGGCACTGTGTGCTTGAAGTCTGGAATGCATTGACATGACCAAACGTTGGGTTTCCTCCTTTGTGATTCTTTGCCAGTCCTTTACGGCAGCTGTCTTCAGATGTTGTTTGTTCGTGGATCTTTCTGTTTCAGCAAGTGAAAGGCATGCTCGATTGGGTTGATATCAGCCGATTGAATCTGCCATTGTAGAATATTACACTTCTTTGCCTTGCAAAACTCAACATACTTGTTTTCGCAGTATGTTTTCGGTCATTGTCCATCTGTAACGTGAAACGCCGTCCAGTCAACTTTGCTGAATTTGAACTGAGCTGGCTTTTTCTGAATTTTTTGGCAATGTTTTATCTGGCCTTTCTATTCTTGAGGCTTATTAATGATTTTCATGTTTTGGTAAACAGTGTATGTGCTGTTGTTTTTCTCTTTATGGTATACTTTGAAAATGATGTGCCTACGTCCTGGAGAGTGTTCTTCGCTTGGCTGGATGTTGTGCAGGGTTTTTTCTTTACCATGGAAAGGACCCTATGATCATCCGCTCCTGTTGTTTTTGGTGGACATCCAGGCCTTTTTGTGTTGAAGAGCTGACCAGTGTGTTCTTTTTGTCTCAGAATGTACCAAACTGTTGATTTGGCCACTCCTAATGTTCCTGCTATCTCTAAAGGAATTTAAAAAAAATTGCAGCCTAAGGAAGGCCTAATTGCATTGAGTGCTCCTTTGACCGCATGTTGTGGGTTCTCAGCAACAGCTTCCAAATGCGAATGCCCCAACTAGAATCAAATCCTGACCTTTCACCTGCTTATTTGATGGAATAACACACACCTGTCCTTAACAGCTTTTGAGTCAATTGTCCAATTACGTTTGGTCCCTTGAAAAAGAGTGGGCTACATATTAAAGAGCTTTAATTCCAAAACTTTAACTCCAATTTGATGTGAATACCGTCAAATTAAAGCTGAGACTGCACTTTAAGCCATTATTTAACTGTAACTTGAATATATATTGGTGACCAGGCAAAATAACTTGTCAGTGTCCAATTATTTCCAGACCTAACTATATATACCAGACCATTCACCCTAGGCACAATGTGCTTTAGCATGCAGACTGTATTATTTAGAAATACATTTTGGAAAGTTCTTAGTATATTTGATTGTCAGACTAAACTGTAATATTGCGGTGCAATATTGAATTGCAATACTGATAATCATGAGAATCACAGTACATATCGTATTGGCAGTAAGTATCATGGTAATACCATATTTTGAAGTCTCTCGCAATTCCCAGCCCAAATACCTGTCATTTTTACCCTTTCCTGCAACTCGCAACTAAGTACCATTTCTTTCAGCTTGGTCCTGGCGAGCGTTAGCAGTATTATCAAAAGGACAAGGAAATGCTGACACCGCTACGATCAGACTCCTCCATCTTCCAACTGGTGGAACGTTGCTATTACTGCTGCTCTTTTCTGTCCAGCAGCGGAGCAAAGATTGTAAATGTGACATACAGCGTAATGACATAGGTTAACAAGGCATTATGTGAACGAGCATACGCATCCTGTCTCCCAGCCCTTCTCCTTCCATTGGCGGGAGAAGACGCGTCCGTTACACGGCCGTCCGCTACAAGGCCGATAGTCTGTCTACTGCTGATCCATGCTGACGACTGGTGTGGGATTAGCTCCGTTTGCATGGGCCATCTGTTACACTGGGCGTGGTGGGTTATAACACAGACTGCAACACACCAGGAAGGGAAGGCTCACACAGCAACCGACCGACCGCGGTCACACACAGATCACAGACATGGCACTTCCCAACGTAAACGCCAGACCTAATGATCTGATGGCATTTAAGTGATCAGTGGCATTTGGAGTTGTGCAGTATTTGCACATTGCTTTCATGAAGAGAAACGGCACATCTGTTCATAAGCACATCTTATTGTCTGCGGGGACATTTTAACTTTTTGTTATTTGTACCACGGCAGGCGCTACAGGCAGACGTCCGCATTGTGTGAATTTTGATATCTGCGGAACGTGACTTTGATCCGGGCAGGGACATTTGTCCCATAAATCATCTCCTTTACATTTGCATAGACGGCTGCTTCTTGAGGATCTGCATCCTGCTGTTAGGAATGTGTGCATTGTCTGCTGCCGTGTCTCATGCTGTCAGAAGCTCAGGATGGGCCACCCATGCACACCCAACTTCAATTAAATTCACTGCTCACGTGGAGGTTCTCTAGCGTTGCATCACCCAAGTGCCATGCCTGTTAATTACCTATATGAGCTCATTCTCCTGCTAAACCTGTTTTAATTTCTCCTCATTAAGGCTGTGTTGGCCTCTTTTAAAACAAAAATTGCTCGATTATTTTTGTAATTATCCTCTCTGCTGTCATGTTTTATGCAGTTTCTCATTCGTGTTTTGTTTTAGATGTCCTTAAATGTACGTAAAGCAATGTGGTTTTATGGATCATATAAGGAAACAGCTGTTTCCTTCGATCATTCAATCAGTCTGTTTTTCTGTTATTGACAAAGTGGCTCCCTACAGAGATGTCAGTTGTCTTGTGCAGCACAAATGAATTGCTCAAGAGGAAATCATCTCTGCAATATTTTGAAATAGAATGGGGAAGTGGGCAGATGTTTAGGAACGATGAAATGTTGAAAAGTCACACCGCTTTTTAAATCACAAAATGTATGTACAAATGCCAGAACATCAGTGTTTCATTCTATATATTTGAATTCAACAATTAACTGTAGCGTGTCTTCTGCCCTTTTGTAAGAAATTGTTCTCTTGGTAACCTTCATGCATTTCAGGAATAAATAATCCCTTTCGTCTCCTGTCATAGTTCCATGTAGGCTTACAGGAATGTTTTCTTATGGTTTGTTAAAGACCGTTATTCTAATTATCAAGTCACTCCGTCCCGTATAAATGAGAGAGGTTCTGATTAGAATATGGACACACTGCCGCATGGCCTTTCCAGCGACGCGGCTGCAGCTTTCATGTAATTTACGTGGTCTCATCAGTGCTGTCGGTGGCAGCAGCGAGGAGGGACGTTACTTGATATTCCGCGGATAGCTTTGTCTCCCAGATTTAATCACCAGCAGGCCTAGCTGCCTCCACTGCAGAGGACAGTCACCGGGGAGATTTCAAAATTGTTTATGTGTAATGATACAATAACAAAGATGCCAGGGCTGTAAAACGCAATCTGGAAGCGTGTATTAAAGGAGATTTTCTGATGTGGTCTTTTGTGAAACACAAGGAAGAGAAGTGGCATAAATAATGGATAGGCTGGGAGATATCAGGGCGGGGTGATGAAACCATGAAAGACTACTTCTAAAGGATCTGTCTGTGTGTTCATTTGGATGATGGGCAGATCTGTAGTCTGTGTCAACAGAGAGATGGCTTAATGATGGCTGTCCACAAATATACCCAAGAATAGGTTTGGAATAGAGCCGCCATCGCTGGTTTTACTGTAGATTTAAGAGAAACACATCTGTGTTATTAGCTGTGAATGTTTCCAATGATTCCAGTGAAGGCTCGGTAAAAGCTGTAACCTTTTTTGTTAACGATCACGTTTACAACTGATGCATGTTGGGCTCCTGTAAACTCGGTCTCTCTGTCGGTCTCTTTCTCTTGGTCGGTCTCTCTCTCTCTTTCTGTCGGTGTGTGTATACGTGGTTCATTACAAGTGATGTTTGTTTTTAATGTAGGATAAAATCCTTTTCTCAGTGGGTTTGTTTAAGGAGCGTCTGGCCAGCGGCTTTGGCTAAGCAGAGATATGGTTGAGGGGTTAATCACAGTGTCCTCAGTGGGCTGTGGGTTTTTTCCTCTTTGCCTGCCTTTGTAAGCGTGTTGATTGAATTGTGTTTGACAGATATGGAGTCTGGAGAGCGGCTGGCGTCCCTATCGTCAGCACCGTCCTCCCTGCACACCGCCTCCTCCTCTGGCTCCTCCGCCGGCTCCTCCTCGGCCCCTGCCTCAGCCAAGACACCCCCCAAGTGCAGCCTCGCCCCCAGCCCTGCGTCTCTGGGCACCCCTCTATCCACCTGTGGTACGTTCACATAAACTCTAATGCAAACACACACGCGGACGCAAACACACACACGCGGACGCAAACACACACACGCGGACGCAAACACACACACGCGGACGCAAGCAAACACACGCGGACGCAAGCAAACAACACACACACACACGCGGACGCAAACACACACACACGTGGACACACGCGGACGCGGACACACGCGGACGCGGACACACGCGGACGCGGACACACGCGGACGCGGACACACGCGGACGCGGACACACGCGGACGCGGACACACGCGGACGCGGACACACGCGGACTCACAAACGCAAACGCACTCACACAGGCAGACGCACTCACACAGGCAGACGCACTCACACAGGCAGACGCACTCACACAGGCAGACGCACTCACACAGGCAGACGCACTCACACAGGCAGACGCACTCACACAGGCAGACGTCAACACACACTCACACTCACACACGCGGACGCAAACACACACTCACACACGCGGACGCAAACACACACAAGCTGATTTATATATTCACTAAGTTACTTACAAACACACTGGCTGCAAAAATAAACATTATTTTAATCTTTTATTCACCTTTAGCTCATCATATTTTATTATGCTCTTACTGCAAATTAAAAGAGAGCGTGAGCGAGTGAGAGAGAGAGAAAGAGAGAGAGTGAAAGAGAGAGATCATTCCTGAGTGTTAATTATGAGGGGTCATTAAGAGAAAGAAAGACCCGTCTCCCAGCCAATGTCACACTTTTCTTTCCTGACAGTGTGGGTAGAAATGGGAAAGCTGTTGCATTAATGAATGCCAACAATTAAAAATGCTCTCTATGCAGGAGCGCTTCCTACCCTCTTGCAAGTCTCTTGACAACCTTTAACTCCAGATCAGCGCTGTGTGATTTGACGGGTCTGTCAGCCACACATGAACCGCTTCTGCCTCCAACACCCTCCATTTTTTACTCTGAATACTAATTGTGGTCAACGCCATTTTGCGGCGAACAACGGCGATGCATAAGCTGTCAGATTACCCTGACCAGAAAATAGCATGCAAATTTCTCACAAACTGTGATTTGTGATTATTCTTTTTTCACCCTCTTCTTTCATGATAAGAAATGCCAATAGTGGGTCTTTTTCTCATGCTGTTACAACGAAGAAGCCATTAGACATTTTGCTCATACATTATACATTTTCTATCCCCCTGCACACCAACCGAACGTGCTCAGAGATTCCTCCAGATAAGCTGTTTTGGACAGAGAGCAGGAATTAAATGCCGAAAGCACAGTGGCACCTCTGAAGTCATGTGGCGGTTATGAGAATAAAGCAAATTGAGCATTTTCAGAGATTGCTCCCCACCCCCCCAGTGGTAAGAAGAGTGAAGATACGACCTCCCCTGTGTTGGTTACACTCTTTCTGAGTGATTGAATTATACTTCCATGCAGTACTTATGGTAATAATTAATTATATGAACGTTGCCTCACATTACTTTGTAGAATGTCAAAATACTTTTTTAACGCAATTTCAGATTCAGATTCTCAATCAGCTTTGCACATTACTAACCTGTCTAGGTTGAAATGGTTGAAAGATGTTTCATTTCACAGTACTTTGAATCGATAATGGATTAGAAAATTGTCTTTAAGCTCATACATTGTTCCACTGACGGGCTTGATTGAAATCTGGAATAAAAAGTGCTTTATCTGGTAGCGAAATGGATGATAAGAAAATAAATATTCGTTACATTTCCTTTGAGCTCACAGATGCAATTAAAAAGTCCACGTTGGTTGATTTTTAAATTAACAGGCAAGTAAATTGAATCGGTTAATATTTAGGATTTTCATGGTAAACTTTGGAGGCCTAACTGATGTATGTCCACAATCTATGGATCTAAATCACCAACTTACCAAGTGCCTATATGTCATTGAAATGTAATGACAAATTACAGGAATTACCAGCAGATAATATGGACCTTACATTCTCCTTTTTATAGTAAGGTCTACAATACCATTTATTGCTTTACACTTTTGTATATACACACACTTTAGTGTGAATATGAAGGAGGATGTATGATTAATGTGTTTGAATGGGGAGCTTGAGATTGCATGCTGTAAATTTGTAAGCAAGCTGCTTGGAAGAGTTAGTGCCCAGGGTGAGTTTGCTGAGCAGTGTGAGAGCATCAATGCCCCCATATAGATTGATGGAGAACGCATAAAGTGGAGATCAGTAATGGAGCCTCACGGAAGCCTGTTTTCCTGGTTTGTTTCAACCATATATATCGCAAACATACATTGGAATTTTACCTATTTTGAACCTGTAATTGGTATGTTTTATTATAGTCAAGCTTATTTATACTTATACTACACAAACGTTAATGAGTGCTTACTTTTGTTCAATGATCCGAAATTGACTTGAAATTCTGTTTTAGTGCTGTATTTCGTGTTCAGTTGTCTTGATACATTACCTGGCCCATTGCTTGTGCGCCTGCTGCTAAATGCCCTTTCATTAAATATCTTCCTTTAGTACTTGAGTCCAGCTATGAGAGGACTGCATATAGGGCTTGTCAACACACATACTGACTGTTGGGAATTTAGTCATTTTAACTTTATTTGTTTGTTGTTGATTGTCCACTCATAATTGCCTCTTTTCTCAGAGCCCCAGCTATTTGTATGTTTTAAATGTTCTATTCTCATTTCTACTGATTCACTTGATTGGAGTGTCAAACATACAGCCAGCAGCTATCTAAACATCTTGCGCTACTTTACAGGATACAGGAGATTCTAAAGCTTGACTTAAATTGAAGGATTTTCATTGCACGGTTGTTTAATTCTACACCAAACCCATTTGCAGTTGTATTTTTCTTTTGGTTCTGTGAAATGTTGCTAGGTTTTGTTGACATTGCAGCTCATCTGCCTCAGCTTCTAATGGTATTGGAACAGGAGTGATGGCACCATGCGCTTTAAACATGCATGTTGCTCTCTGAACAGAATTCCTGCAGTCCCTTACAGCTATGTCTCATTTGCTAATGCATGTTTTTGCCGATCAAGCAGAATCACTGGGAATCACAGGCTCCTTTACCCTCCCTAACCAGCATCTTTATTGATAATGCATTAAACATTCTGTCTTCCAAAGCTAAAGATGTTGTAAGAAGTCCTTAAGGAGACTTTATTGTGATGATAAACATTAAAAATCACACAGTTTGGATAAATTATGCAGCTGGTATTTTAGCTACTCAGTTTATGTATCCGCTATGTAAATTACACTCACTCTTCAGTTTCTTTCTTGTCCTCTCCTAGGACACTTGTTCAGAGCGGCGGGCGACCAACATTTCAACATGTCTACCGTCTCAAGTGCCTTCCCCATTGTCAACCACCCAGCTTTTGGTCTGTGCACCAGCAGCTCGGGGCGCTCTGAGTTTGGAGGCCTGGGGTCCCTGGGGATGTCTGCCTCCTTGGCTGCACACTCTCAGCTAGGAGGCTTTCCAGGTATGGGAGCTTTTCCAGGTAGGCTAGTCTGGAGTCCAATCCTTTACATAATAAATATGCTCTCATTCTTTTAAATGGAATAATAATTATACAAGCTATATGTGTTTCACACAGTGAATCCAAAATAGTTCCCTATGCCTTTAGCTTCTCCTTTTGGGCTTTTCTCTAAGGAGGTTCTGCACATAGGGAATAGGGTGTGAAATAGTGCACTAGACTGACATGAAGGGGCCATGTGGAATGCAAACACACGGTCATCTCATCAGTTAATTCTGCTTTCTGTAATGTCCATGATGTGTTATTTGACCAAGCTAGCATGCATCACCTTTATTATATCGTCCATCAGTTCAATAGGCAGGATGCCGACTCTGACGTTTATAGACTGGCAAGGTTCTCCACCTTGGCCTCAGTAAACAAGATTGGACCCTTAAAGCAAAATGTTTTGTGACAACTTGTTTTGCTGTCATATTTAGGAAAATGATGCTGGTTAGCCTTCAGAAATCTGTGGACATTTTGGTGCTTGTAAATATGCAATTAAATGTTTTCGCCATGTTCATTACAGGAATCTGTATTCCTGTAACCATTTTAAAGGGAACTAGAAAACTTTGCTACAGTATGCTTTTACAGTTCTGTATATCCAGCAGTACAGGTTTATAATGTGTAGCTATCCTCTGGGATGAGCTCATATAGTCTGTTTTGGATTTACAATTCTCAACATGTTTACAAAGAAAGTGGCTAGAATCAGTCAGTGGAATGCACTGGTCATCTGTTCAAATAGAACCAGGATGGTTGAACAGTCGAAGCCCTGGATGTCTGAAAAATCGATAAAACTCAACTAATCTAATAACTGTTGAAATCAGTCTAGCATGGACTCATGGATTTTTCTCCTCTATCTCCACCCTAGAATGGTGGCGGGCGGCTGAGGCTCAGGGTCGTGGAGCGGCAGCCTTCTTCCCTCACCTCCTGGGGCTTCCGCCCATGTTCGCCACACAACTCCAGCAGAACCATGATTCCAGGCTTTTTCAGGCCCGCACCCCAAGCAAGAATGGACGAGCAACTGCCCAAGGTACACGCGCACGCACGCACGCACACACACACACACACACACACACACACACACACACACACACACACACATACAGACACACACACACACATACAGACTCCTGCCATATGTTTCCCCCTACACTGCAAGCAATTTAATGGAGCAAAGAAGTTTTCTCGTAAAAGAGAATGATGTCCTTATGGGCACAAGTACAATATCAAATATGTTTAATTGACCCTGGAGGCAATAAGAAGACATGCAAATGCATAAATCAGTTTATAAGCAGGTGCCGGTTGTCTCATCACTGAATATGTTAACTGGGAGATCCAATTGCTAACATAATGAGATTTCTTTTCATTCCTATTAGTAAGTGCTTTGGACATTTCTGATAACTCATCATTTTAGAAAAGTCTCTCTTGTCCTCACACTTATTTTCCTCTTTATGCTTAATGTACATAAATGCTTACTAGTTGTTCTGTCTAATCTTGTGTTTTATTATGGCCTTAGGAATAAATGGAGCTGTGAATGGCAGCACCAACTCCACTGTTTCTGGAAGTTGCTCAGTCACCACCACCACCACCCTCTCAACGCAGGGGAAAACGGGCAAAATGAAAGCCACTAACGGCAGTGGCAAGAGCCGCAAGAGCCACCTGGACGTGACCCAAGTGAAGGAGAAGGCTGTTCAGAAAACAAAAGAAAAGGTTTGTAGGATGACCAGACACACACTGTATCCAGCAACTAATAATAAGATAAATAAAACATAAGACTTTATGGTAAATCCCTTGCAAATGTTAGAATCCAATAAGGTGGACGTGTTCTCAGCACAATTTTTTTAACCATTAATTAAGGACCCCACAGTATTTCTATGGCGGGAAATGTCCAGAGGCTTCGCCAAAGGCGTTGGTTAGATTGGACATCTGAGGGGTGTGCTTTTAGTCATGATGTTCTGTTTACCTCTCACTTGAATTGACACCATCACTGTTCCCCCGTTAAAGAAACTCCGAAAGAAACCGGTGGAAGCGTCCAGCAACAGTGATAGCCAATCAGGGTCTTCCTCTGATATCTCCAGTGAAGGGTTGAGCGACAGTGACTCAGATGACCTGGATGATGATGATGACGACGACGATGACGACGACGAAGAGAGTGAGGATTCAGACTCTGAGAAGGATAGCCGAGCTAAGAGAAAGGTGTGTGTCAGTATCTTTGAACACAACTTTTAAGTAGTTTTTTTTATTTGCTGTTACGGTTTCTGTGAAAAGCTGAAGGATGTGGCTGGAGACCACTTTGAAATTCATAGTCACAAATATGGATGCAATGATTCCAATGTTTCTTCTAAACTGTGTTTGAGCAGACGCACAAGTCTTCATGGACTGTTGCGTAGAAGAGATGTTAGTCTATGCAGATGGTGGATTTTCACAGAGTTTGCCCTATATAATAGATACATGTTATCAGTGTGATTGAATAAACATACTTTAAGCCCTGTTCCAATACCCAAAATTACATTAAGGTTTTCGCACACTCTTTTGATTCCAAAATAATGTTTCCAATTTGAGTAAGGGTTTTTGAAGGCCAATGTGTATGTAAAATATCTTTTGTAATTTCCAACCATATCTTTAAATGTATGGATAGAAATATGTTGTCCCATTGCATATTAAACAATGAAACATGTTTTGCAACATAAGGAAGGCTGTTTCAAGTAACTAGACTATAATATATGCAGCAGAGTGAGAGGTGAAACGTCTTGATGCGCAGCAAAATGTTATTGGCATTCCTTTGCTGTTCTGATTTGTGAAACTCAATCGTTAACAGCAATGATTTAGTAGTAGTCCCAAAGCCGAACACAACTGCACCGCTTCGGGCGCCTTTTGGTTTTAAGCCAAATTGAAAGAGGTGATCCCAATAATTTGGAGGAGGCAAATTGACGGCCTGGTCAATGCTCAAGCTCCATTAATATGGATGCTTATGTTTTGGTGAACAGCAGTTTTATTGTCTCTACCAATATTCTTAGTTAGTCATTTCAGGACATTAACCTATTTGTTTTAAAGCCACTCCAGTGTGGCTTTGGCAGTTTTTTGGGGTCATTGTCCTTCGGGAAAATGTCCCAGGTCTCTTACAGATGCTCTAATATGCCCTCTTATCTTCACAAACTTCCCAGGCCCTGACTCAGAGATGTAGTCGCCATCATGCTTCTCAGTAAGGTGTTCTCAGGATGATGTACAGTTTGAGGCTTGTGGCAAACCTAGTGCTTAGTACTATAGCCAAAAAGACCATAGAATCTTGTTCCATTTGCTCTCAGTCTCCCAACTCCCTTCCGGTAAACTCTAATTTACTCTATTTTTTTCCCCACAAAAGCTTTCTTTTTGCCACTCTCGAATGAAGGCCACATTTGTTTCCCAGCTCAGCTGCAGAAGACTCCTTCAAAGTTGCCTTAAGGCCTCTTGGTGGACTCCCTGACCAGCGCCCTTCTCGCATGAATACTCTCTCAATTTCCTAATGGACTTAACTCAAATTTCAAATCAAATTTATTTTAAAAAGCCCTATTTACAGCAGTTGTCACAAAGTGCTTTCACAAAACACCCGGCCTTAAACCCCAGGGAGCAAACAACAGTAGTAATGAACTTCAGTGGCTAGGAAAACCTCCCTAACAGCCGAAATTTAGGAAGAAACCTAGAGAGGAACTAGGCTCCGAGGAGTGACCAGTCCTCTTCTGGCTCTGCCGGGTGAACTTATTAAGTGTCCAAATTTTAATAGTTCAATGCATGTGGGCTAAGCCCAGAGTCTATTTAAACCTAGTCTACATCGGAGGCATGACCAGATGGACAAGGACAGGGACAGACGGGGAGGGGAGGGGTCAGCAGAGAGGCAGCTGAAATCGTCAGTTATCGTCTTGATCTGCAACACAACCAGGAGGACTTTGGACATGGACCGCAACGAGTCAAGCCTGGTACTCCGCAGGTGTGGTTTAAGACCTCATGTCCTCCTAAGTTTAAAATGACAGAAAACAGGGAACATTTTGAAAATGCATTCCTTAGATCTACAGGGATTTGAAGGAGAACTGACCCTGCACAGCGTAACTGTGCTCTGGGGGGGTTTCAGTGCCTTGGACAATGTTCTTATTTCTTATCCCAGATTGGTGCTTTTTAAGATCCTTATTCCTGATATGCTTTAAATATTATGTTGTCTTCATGATGGAGTTTTTGTTTGGAATTCTATCAACCAACTGTGGGAACCACCCAGAGACAGGTGTATTAAACCAGAAATGATGTGAAACACCTTAATTGCACACAGATGGACTCCATTCAACTAATTATGTGACCTGAAGAGAATTGGATGCAACATAGCTCATTCAGGCGTGTCATAGCTAAGGGGGTAAATACCTATGCAATTAATTATTTTTTTATTTCTATTTGTAATTAAATATTTTTTGAATAATTTGTAGAATATCTAGACATGATTGACATTTGCCAGAAAACATCAAAACTTCAGAAACAATGTGCTCAGGACAGATGAGTCAAAGGTTGTGTTGTTTGGCCACACTGCCAGATTTTATGTTTGGCAAAAGTTGAAGTGTCTTTGAACAGAAGAACCACATATCAACTCTAAAGCATGGAGGCAGTGGCATTATGGTTTGGGACTGCCTGAGGGCCTGGCCAACTTGCCATCATTGAATTTCATATTGTATCTGAGAATTCTTGAGGAGAATGTGACCATGGCCATCTGTCAAAATGCTGAAGCTGAACAAAACATGTATCTTGCAACAAGACAATGATCCAAAACACACAAGCAAAGCTACAACAGAATGCCTCAAAAAGAAAAGGAGGCTTATGGAATGTCTCACAGATCTCAATCCTATCAAACTGCTTTAGAGGGCCGTGTATGCAAGAAAGCCTTCGAACATGTTGCACAAAATGACTACAGCATCAGCTATTGAAGCATTAACATATTTTTTGTTGATTTTTAATTAATCAATTATTACAACCCTCCGTTTAATTAGATAGATTAGGTAACTTTTATCTTTAGAAAAAAATTGAACTGAAGGTGTCATCCATATGTCCAAATATGGTTGCTAACAGGTCACTTTCCTAGAGGTGTATGTACCTTTTCACATGACTGCAGGTCTAAATATTGATCTACAAACTCTGAAATGCCCCTTTAAGTTAAAATATAGTTTGTCTTCTACTTTCGTCTTTATTCACTGCATCGCTCTCTTTGAATGTTAATGTCAGTTAAATGTCACGGACAGCTCCAGTGGTGGGTGGCTCGCTGGGTGTCTGAACGCTCTGCAGGGCCATCAGGGCTGCCACTGGGCTGTCAGTGCTGACATAGCGCTGTCCTCCCCCTCCTCTGTCCCCCAGGGCTCGACACGTAGCCCTGCCCCCAGCATGGAGGGAGCCCGTGCTGCCGAAGGTGAGAAGGCTTGGTATTCCCGGGACGGCCGGACTGGTCTTCAGAAACATCCAGACCATGACTCCATTCATTCCCTCCACTACCGGCCACAGCCCCCAGCGCTGCCCCAGTCGTCTGCCCTCGTCTTCCAGAGCTCCAGGAGCAGAGAAGAGGAAGTGAATCAGCATACCAGTGTGATCCAGGCCACTGGGCTGGCTGCCAGTACTAAACCCCTGGCCCTGGTCACCCAGCCCCGAAAGGATACCTGCTCCTCTCCTCAGCCCAACAGACCTTTCTTCTTGTCTGCCTCACCCAAACCTTTCTCTCCTACTGCCTCACCTAAACACAGCTCCCTTGCTTCCTCTCCCAAACCCCTCTCCCTGTGTTCCTCTCCAAAACCGCTGTCTCTTTCTTCCACCTCCCCCAAGCCTCCATCGCTCTCCTCCTCACCCAAACCACCCACCCTCTCACCCTCACACAGGCCCAAATCTCGGACGGCCTCACCAAAACCCCCCACCTTGTCAGACAGTTTAAAGGGGGGCAGCAGAATCCTCCTAGATGAAACCTTGTTGCACATCAACAACTTTAAATTGAAACAGGTGGGTCTGGTTTTGTATGCAAATTCATTGTTTTCTACATATCTATAATAATAATTTTTTCACTCAAGTCTTTCACCAAAGTAATCCTGTTAGACAGAATTTTTTGTCAAACTCGTCTTAGCTCCATTTCTTATATAACATTTCTGATATGGATATTTAATATCTCCCATTTCTTCTTGACTATCATTGTTTCTGACGTGCAGATTTGGAAAGGTCGGTGGGGTTCCTCTCCACAGAAAATGAAACGTCTAAGCACTGTTATCAGCAGTGGGATATTTTTCATGCCGGCTCACACTGCACATGGCTGAAAGTGACAATCCAGTTAGCTTTATTGGAAATACTTCACTAAGACTGGCACGCAATTAACTCTGTAATGCTTTAGGAAGCTCGTCGTTATCAAAAGGGAAAAAATCTGAATTTTTCAAAGGATTCAATTATTATTGTTAATCTGGACAGTAGCGATAGTGTGCCAATCTATAACGAGACCTTTGCGACAGGATTTTATTGCAGATGGAGTATAGTAGAGGTGTCTGGGGGGAAAATGACATTGACAGTAGAGGCTAGGAAATGTGTACTTAACAAATAAATCAACAACGGTTGTGCCAAGGAGCTTAGTATCATTTCTAGGCCTTTTTGGTCATTCACTTGATTTAATGTACTTCATGTCGGGAGACCCTATTGTCTTTCTCGCCGTGCTATTTTACAGGTGCATTCCTTATTACCACCTTGGTCCACAATCTGCATGAATGCTAATGACTGACAGCCCATATAATGACCTCCCTTTTCGCCCGTTCCTCCCACAGGAGCACTTCAAGCAGGCCTTCCCTCCACCGCTGACGCACCAGGGTCTGTTCAAGAGCCAGAAGAAAAAGAAAATGTCTGCCTCGTCCTCATCACTCCCACCACCCAAATTGTCTCCAGAGCCCCTTGGCGGCGGCCACCAGCTGGCCAACCACTCCAACCTGTTCCTGGCCACTTCCCTCCTGGTCCCCCACCCCACCCTCCCGAACGGGGTGATCCACAGCGCTGTTCAGGACGCCCCCCTGGCCCTCATCACCAAGCCTCGCAGCAGCCAGGGTCGTACGTCTGACAGCAAGCCTCTCCTGGCTGCAACCAGTCCACCCTTCTCCATGCCGGTCAATCTGAGCACCGGGACCAAGGAGCAAAGCTCACCGGGACCAGCTCACAGAGCCGGGAAGAGCAAGGCCCCACACAAGGGTCTCCGTGCGGGGAAGTGTACCTCCGAGTCCCAGACCCACCTGGTGCATTCCCTGGCCCAGTTGTTCCGGAACACAGAGTCCGACATCCCCAGCAGCAAGGACTCGGACGACTCCGTAGAGGAGGAGGAGGACGATGAGGATGTAGATGACGACGAAGATGAGGATTCTGACGATAGCCTTTCAGGTGAGTCAATTGAATAGGTTAACGTGATGTGGTTATATGTTTCAGTGCTTAGTTGCTACTTCATGTACTGATTCTGTGAATACTTTAGAGGTGTATTCATATGACTATCTAATATTATGATGTAGGCATAAAAGAAACGCCTGGGCATAGTTTCAACATCCGGTTTTCTGGGCAAAGCAGAACCAGGATTGAGCGGGTCAGTATTCCGTTGTCTGTGTTCTTCAGTGTGGTTGAATGTCTCATCCTCCACTCTCCCTGCAGAGTCTGACAGTAATCTGGAAAGTGACTCTGACAGCTCGGAGGACGACGTGAAGGACCAGACCACTACAGACACTGATGCCGAGAGGATAAGCCCTTTGAAACTCCCCAAATTTAACACGGGCTCCTCTTCACTCCTCAACGCCTCCAGCCTCTCAGCCAGCTGCTCACCTCTCAACCTCCAGGTGGTCAAGCCAGTCAGTGGCCTGCCCACCCCAGCCATAGTGACCAGCTCTGGGGTCTCAGGCTACCACAGCACCCCCTCCTCCTCATACACCCACTGCTCCACTCCTCCAGGTACCAATGGAAACATGTTCTCAGCCCAAATGAAACCCTATTTCAGGGGTTTTCCTGGCTCAGAATTAGGCGAAGCCCCAACCCCCCGTTCCACCGGATGCAATATATTTTATATATCTGAATACACTCTTTGAAAAAGACAACTATCATAATGTTAATTCTGCCCTAATGTCCATGTCCACTTTAACCGCTAATGCATGTTTTACATATGGGGTTTTACCCACCCTGTTTTTTGTTCTCCTCAGCCTGTCCAGGACCATTAGACATTTTACTGGATTTAAGTGCATCCCGCATATAGTTTCAGCTTGGCTGTTGTTCTAAACCCTAGAACACCTGGGCTCCCCAGTGCTTCTAGCAATCAGAGCATATCATTCCCTTTCCATTATGTCTGGGCCACCCGTAAACATTTAGCCTACAATACATAGCCCACTCGAATAGTCTTTTGGCAATCATACTAGAAGTCATCTGATACGTTGACAAATATTATGTGGGTTGGATGTGTTTAGGCGTTATTAAGTTATGTTTAAATACTTTGACATGCTTGGGTGTAAAAGAAAACAACTAGGTTCCACTTGTTTTTCCGACCTTAATCGCCTCACTATGTCGGGATGGGTCCTGTTTGCAAGGTTGCCAGATTATTGAGGATAAACTGTGAAGTCCATGTGAAATGCTATTTCTTCAATGCAACCCTATCTGTACATTGACCCGCCCAAGCCCATTAAATATAGCCCAATTGTGTCCGAAACCTATCTGGCAACACTGCCAGTATGAAAAGTATTTTGCAGTATTTTGCTGGTGGACTATTTAGCGTGTTTTGAGTGAAAAATAATGTTTTACCATGCTGACATAAAGAGGCGGTGCAAGATTTTTGGGAAGGCAGCTGCCTTTGAGCTTTGTATGCAGGAAAATCCCTGTACATCCTTTATAGTGTACTGCTTGTCCCAAATGCCATAGGAATGTATGATTTTCAGGGAATAAGATATTTAAAAAATATTATTTCCTGTTCTATATAGTTTGCCTTTGGTTTTTAAGTTCTGTTTGTGTGAATTTTTGTTTCACCATTTTGAATAAAGAAGTGGTCTTGGGCTGTTAGTTGGCAGTCAGGACATAGGGTGTTCTTCCATTTGATTAGTCCGATCAGCCAGTCCAGTGGAAACCAGACAGGGATTCGTCTCTCAGCAGGAAACAATTGTTAACGCTAGTCTCTCAGAGCAAAATGAACTGTATGGTTGAAAGTCTTTGCGTCATTGTTTTGATGACCCAGAGCAGGCATTTTGAGTCAGTGTTTACCCTGGCCTGGTGTATGTTTAACTTGTTAGCAGCTGAAACACTGGGCTGCCTCTGAACACTTGATTACGTCTGCAGTCTTCAGTATCTTTTTCCTAATTGCTACATGTCGCTATCTACTTCGGCTTTTTAGGGGTTCTGCTCCTGAATAATCATCCTTAGCTCTTTTCCTTAATGTCTCCTTGGACACGGTCAATTTGACAAGTTATATCCAGTCCTGCTTAGATTTGCCATTTCTAAATGCACATGCTTGTTTAAAAGACCTGATCGCAGTGATATGGTAATTTTTTCTTTGAATAAAACAGAAAAAACGGAAATGTCTTCAGAAGGCCTCCAGAGTTTTCAAGCCACTGTGTTCCACGTGGCATCTGTTTTGACATAGGATTTCTCCTATTTTAGACCAAGGGCATGTTTGCCCAACACATTAGGCTTTCTGCATTTTCTCAGGTCACATTGTATTAAACCTGTCCATCCTAATGAGTCTTCCTTTCTCCCAGGACCAGGGAAGAGGAAGAGAGTGACAGATGAGAGGGAGCTGCGGGCACCTCTCGATTTTGGGTAAGATATACGCAAGACAACCGTCCCAAAAATTCCACTTTCTGAAATATTTGCTTTTAAAATGTGGAATTTACAGAAATGTATTGGTTTCCCCTACCTAATGCATTCCATTCTGACTACTGTGGTTGCACATTTAGGCACCACTTTTGTGCCCAAATATCACCCTATTTCCTAGATCCTCCTCTCCCAAGATGTGTACTACCTTAGGAATAGGGTACCATTTGAAATGTATCCATTGTGTTTTGAAGTCATTTTTAAGACCTTAGCCGGCGATGGTATTGATGACTTAAAAGTTCTCAAAGGAGTCAAGTCCTAGTTAATCCCTAATCGCACCAATTCCTGTTTCCAGAGAAGTTATGATATCTTGTGAACAACTGGGTAGCTATGGGCAGAAAAAAAGCCATCCTTCATCCTTCCCTTGTATAATTTCCTTCTCTTCATCCTCTGTCCATCCTAACTCCCTCCTGCCCTATGTGGGCCTTTCCAAAGCCCAGGCCCTGACAGTCTGTGAAGGGGCCAGGAAATGAGGCTCTAACTGTCAGAGGTTAACCACATCCAGTCTAAACACAGACGCAACCTTAGCAGATCCAGCACCATCCGTTCCCGACAAACCACGGCCTACCCTCTGATCAGCGTGTCTTTCATCTTCCACGGATGGTTTTCATCAGGTTCCGAGGTGAAACAGAGGGGACAAGGCTTTACGTGTCAGTTCCCCGTTCTGCCCGAGACCAGGCTGCCTTCTCTACCGTAGACCTGCATAGGGTGTCATTTGGGAGTCCTGTCCGTAAGCAGGCTTTTTCTGTTAGCGGGTGGCATTTGCCCAGATGCGCTGGGGGAGGTGGGACGTGCTGCTCCTCTTGGCAGCTGTCCATCCAGTGGAGTGTGATTACTGTTGTAGTCACACACAGTAGGGCCGGCCCACAGACCCCCATCGTAAACCGCTCCTTCAGCTGACCTCATCAACGGGCCAAAGCACCGGTTCTCCAACCCGTCACTTTCATGTCTTAGATGGATTTCATTGCCTCATTGTACTTCAGTGAATCATCAAGCCCTTGAACAGGTGGATGGTGTGAGGGATAGAGGGTTACAGGGAGGATTCTGAGGAGTTTAGAAAAGGGTTGAGCCGAGAAAGAACCTAGCCCTGTTAACGTTTCCCACCACCGTCGCTGCCTGAAACTGCTCATTATTTAAAATACAGTGCCTTCGTAAAAGTATTCATACCCCTTCACCCAATAGTGTGAATGTGATAGTGTTCCCGCGCCAGAGTCACTGGATTCCACCTCTCTTCATCCCAGGTGGCAGAGAGAGACGCGCGTCCGTAATGTGGCAGGCCGTCTGCATGGAGACGTGTCCTACTACACCCCATGTGGGAAGAAGCTACGGCAGTACCCCGATGTGATTAAGGTGAGAGCACGCCTCACAGGTCACTGGAACTCACAGAATTAGCATTAACATCCCCGCTCCTATCTCTTAAATGAATCCCAGTCGACTTAAAGGAGATGCTAATGATTGAGCCTTATCATTTTCTTCTTTCTAGTATCTGTCCAGAAATGGAATAAGTGACATCACACGCGACAATTTTAGCTTCAGTGCAAAAATAAGGGTTGGTGACTTCTATGAAGCCAGAGATGGACCTCAGGTGATGCTTCATCCTTCTCTCTATCTGTTGACCATATCACTTCGTTGTCCAAAGTTCTGGATATCATTGTGATATCACTGACAGGCGTAGTTGTATTGCTGTTTTGTCACCACAACACTAATTACCCTGAACGATAGCTAGTAAAAGGGATAGTATGCGCCAAAATAATTTTTGGGTGTTGTGTCCAGCGATCCACATTTACTAGAAGGTAGAGCCCTTTTTTCAGTAGGGAGAAACCGTGAAGATGCAGAAAATGCATCTGTGATGACTAATTTAGTCTTCAAGGCGGCAGCCACATTTGAATTGAAAGGCGGTATTCATATTTTCTGTCACCAGGGACATTTGTTGACTGTGTCAGTGATAGTCATGGCTCTGTGTCAATGAAAGGTTGTAACTGGCTTTCCCTAACCCTCTAAGGGATTACAGTGGAGCTTGTTGACAGAGGAGGAGGTGATTCCTCGTGTCCTGGCCATGGATGGGAGGCGCGGGCGTCCCCCCAACCCCAAACACCAGAGGACGGGTGACGAGGGCCCCCAGTCCAGGCGCAAGAAGGGCCGACTTCCCAACGTTGGCGAGGCTGACTTCCAAGGCGCCGTTGACGCCAAACGCTTACGCCGGCTGGAGGCTCAGGGTGGGTTTACTGCTCCTGGCATCACTGAACGGTGGTTATAGCTTCAGTTCCTTACGAGACAAAAACTATATTGCAGAGATTGCGCGACAGGCAGCGCAGATGAAGATGATGAGGAAACTAGAAAAGCAGGCCATGGCTCGAGCAGCCAAGGAAGCCAGGAAGCAACAAGGTACTGTAAGCTAGCGTTGTGTTGCCCTGATTGCTGCACTAGTGACCACGCCATCCTGTTATCCAGTGTAATACAGCACAAACCACACTCTCTCTCTCTTTCCCTCTTTGCTTGTGTCTCCCCCCCCCATTTCTGTTCCTCTCATCTCTTTCTGTGTCTCTCTCAGCGATCATGGCTGCTGAGGAGAAACGGAAACAGAAGGAGCAAGTGAAGATTTTGAAGCAGCAGGTAGGGACTTGCCTAGAGTCTGAGCATTGTTTCATATCATTTCCAAAAGCTCAGCCCTCCCATGCATCTGTTCACAAAATGGTTTGTTTTTTTAAACGGACGGCTTCAAACACATAACATGTAGGTGCGTTTTCTTTCAAGAGGATAATGGCCCTAGTGGAGGTCGATACTTTAAAGACCAAGCCTCGTTGGCCTCCCATTATGCCAAGGAGGATGTGTTTGCAGTGAAATGTTCAAAGCGTAATCATGGTATCATTTCTGTAAGATAATGGAAACCGCCTGTTTGTGTTTATGAAAGTAGTATTTTTTAAATAACAATAGCTTATCCATTGTTAATGTAGGCATGCTTGTATGAAACAATGGATACTCCTAGAGGAAGTGGTATATTGGAGAGCAATTTGAGAAATTTCCACCATACAAAACTAGCCAGTCAGACCACATACTATGTATCCCTGATGGGGTCTCACCTTTTAGATTCTGACTGTTACTCTCCAAAAACTATAAGACAGTATATATTTAAATTTGTTCCTTAACACCAAAATGATCAGACTAAGTATTTCAAGGTCATTAGGTTTGAGTTAAATTAGGTTTGAGTTGGCCTTTCTAGTGTTAAAAACCTATTAATGAAAGATGCTAACCCTCATGATTCGATACTCTCGCCATCTCCCTAGAACTATTTATACAGTCCCCGTTCTAACGTGCATGACAGTACATCTAATTCATTTCATCTCCCCCGATCCTTATACCAGGAGAAGATCAAGCGCATTCAGCAAATTCGAATAGAGAAGGAGCTCAGAGCACAGCAAATTCTGGAGGTAGGTATAAAGAGTCACTGCAGAAACATTCTGAAACACTTCCTTTTTTGCTGTTGGTAGGAGTTTTAAAATCAACCAACGGCTATTTCTAAATTATGTGGTTGCACTTTTTTCACTTCTGTCTACTGACTACATGTGACTAATGCTTAATTGTTTTTTGCAAAGTGCCGTTGAATATGAAAATCTCCTCAGACCACGGTGGGATTTGACACAATTTGATTTCTCAGACAATAGTCGTTAACAGTTTATCACAAGGAGGTGAAACAGCTATTTTTCATGCACAGCACTAATAGAAGCTCCGAAGTATTTTAGCTTACTAAATCAAATTTCAGTTGACACGGTTGGCAAGCTGCTCTTAACAGGATTCCTCTCTGCTTGTAATTACATATTGAAATTAGGCTTAATTTATTCATACTGGCTGCTGGTTAAAATACCAAGCACTACAACTAGTTTTTCTTTTTTGTGTTAATGGGAAGAAATAATTACTGTGTTGTACAGAATTGCAATATTTTATGCTTGGCAGTAAAGTCCCTGCTTGGAGCGGATGGTTTTCTTCCATATCATCCTCTTAATTAAGTAGTTCTATTCATGTTGGATGTTGGGAATATTTCTTCACATTATTACAGTTAGTTGTAGTTAGTAGAATGATCGAACATCTGGAAATCTATACTACATATGTTTCGCATGTTTGTCAATTGTGAAAAATGTCTAAATTTTAGCCAATCAAACAATGAAACAACCTAGGCCTCCCATTTGACAGGACCTGTCTTCTAGAAGAGCCTGGTGATCAAAAGCCTCATCTTAAACTAGCGCAAGTGGAGGAATGTGTGTGTTGTGTGTTTCTGTCTGCCTCGTCCTGTACTGCCTACAGGCGGGCAGGGCTGTTGAATGAGGTGTGTTGAATTTGTTGAGTGGTTCTGTTGCATGACCTCTAGACCTGTTCTGCATGCACAGACTAAGAGGAGAAAGAAGGAAGAAGCGGCAAATGCCAAAATAATGGAGGCTGAGAAGCGAATCAAGGTTAGTTTAGTTGTCCTGTTAAAAGAATGAACCATTAATTTGTGGCCCACTCCTCCCACTGTCGCGTCAAGTCATAAAACCTCCTCCTCACGATCCCCAGTCTGCTCCTTGCACCTCATTGCCTGGTTTGGGTGAATGTAAAGTAATGCTCATCGCTCCAAGGGACTGCTTCTCAGTGTTTAGGGAAATCACGTTGACACCCGGAGAAGACCTTTTCCATGTTAATCAGCGTCATAAAGGACAGTGCATTCTGTCTCGGCCTCCTGCACGTGTCTAGAAAGCACTATGGCGTTTCCATTTCACATCAGTTTCCCACCTGCCCCGGCTCACTACGCCTGTCTGTCAATCAGATTAGTGAGGGATTTGAAACTTCCCGTTGAATAAAGTAGAGAAACCTCATCCGTTTGTGTCAGCTGCTTTTTTGGGGGGGGGGGGGGGGTTTAGGCTGGAAACAAGGTATGATATGTTTGGATTTTTAATGTTGTTTATCTTTCCCTCTTTTAAAGGAGAAGGAGATGAGAAGGCAACAGGCTGTCATGTTAAAGCAGCAGGTAGGGTTAGCTTTCAGCACCACACGATGCCCAAAGCCTTTTCTCACTTTCCATCCTAGAATCTTAGAAAAGGGCATCGTTTTTATATCTACCTGACAGTTCCCTGTCCAATTCTCCATGTCGCTTTGTTACTTTCAGTTTTTATGACCTTGGCTTCTGTCATTCGTCTTTGGGGTTGGGTTTGGGGTTGTTCTTAAATGAACTTGGTTTTTTTGAGTCTGTGATTTCTGTCCCATAATGCTTTGCCAACTCTTTCTCCCAGGAGTTGGAGAGGCATAGACTAGATATGGTATGGGTATGTTTATTTTTGTACATCTAACACCCCATCATGATATTGGTTGTGATATGATCGTCGTAGCAATGCATAAAGTGTAGCACTGGCCGCTGTCAAACTACGTTCTTCTGCATGGCTTTTGAGCATAGTGAATTGCGTCTTGCTCTTGGGGGGGAGAAGAAAATAAGATATCTGGGCAAATAGTCTATAACACTGTGACTCTTTCAGACGACATTAAGCGGAGCCGTGCACACTCTCATGGTCTTTAAGACTTGATATACATTGCATTTTTTTGTTGAACGAATGAAAGTGATTTAAGCAGTTGTAATTTTCCATATAGCGTGTGTAGTATGTTCCCTCGTCAATTTAACCACCTGAGAAAACAGACTGGTCCATCAACAGCAGCTTGCTTCTTGCATGTTGATGTCAGTTTAAATCACCAACCTCACAGAACCATTTTCATTCATTGTTTTGTTGACGTGTTTGTTGTTCCATACATGAGAATTGATTTCTGCATTTGTGCATACACCTTTTTATGATAGGCTAAAGATGGGTAATAACAGCATTATTTTTAAACCCATGCTAATGCCCTTAGCACTTGTCTATGAGAAAATGATTTACTAAAAGCCTTCTCTGTTGAATTTTCAACCAAATCCATGCCCGTACTTGTGAGATGTTTCTCTTTTTCTTGAGTAATTGTGGGTTAAGACGTTTTTTTGTCCTGCTGGATAAGGCGTAACAAACTGCAGCAGCTTTCTGCTAAACATTATTACCCAGTGTGAAAATGTGGCTTCTTTGATGCATTAGGATAACCAGTAATACAGTCGGCTTATTACCCACGCACTGAGACACGTTCAAGCCAAACCTAACTCCAAGCTCATGCTCTGTGTTGACCCTGCCCTCATCTGTTGCTTTGCCCTGTTCTGCTTATCTGTTGTCATTATATTGCCCTCTAAACCTCTGCTATGATGTCCACAACGACTGACATATTTCTTTGTCATTATTGTCTACTTCTCCTATCCTGTCATAGTAAGTTGTTGTGTTTTGAAATAAGGCCTGTTTGTGTTGAGCGTTCAGTCAGTGTGGTGATGGTGACCGTGCGTGTGTGTGCGTGCGCGTGTGTGTGTGCGCGTGTGTGTGCGTGCGCGTGTGCGTGCGTGTGTGTGTGTGCGCGTGCGCTCTACCAGGAGCGGGAGCGGCGGAGGCAGCACATGATGCTTATGAAGGCCATGGATGCCCGTAAGAAAGCTGAGGTGTGTAATTCCCCAACTTGACCACTTCTCCATGAAACATACAGCCAGCGTCTGGTCATTGCTTCCTCTCCCCCTCCTCCCCTTTAATACTATAGTCTGTGAATAAGTGAGAGCTTTGGGCCTACAGCAATTTTCTGTGGAAGTGCATCAATTTATAAATAAAGGGAGGCCTGGTGTTGGGCTGAATTGTAATGACATAATCCTTAACACGATTGTCTGCCGCGGTGTCGATAGCATGCGCCGTTAACTCAGCCTGTCATTTGGACCCTAGGAGAGGGAGCGCTTAAAGCAGGAGAAGAAGGACGAGAAACGGTTAAACAAGGAACGCAAATTGGAGCTTAGAAGGCTGGAACTCGAGATTGCCAAGGAGCTAAAGAAGCCAAACGATGACATGTGCCTAGTGGATCATAAGGTATTCATAGGAAGACTGCTGCAAATAGAAAGGGAACGTGTGACTGTATCAGTGCTTATAGTTTAGTTCATAACATTGTTCTTGTGAACTGAGTTAATTCAATGATCTGTTTGTTATTTTGAATCTGTATGATGTTAGTCTATGAAATACACCAGGGCATTGTGTGAAAAAAACATATGCACTAAACATGACTGCCTCTGAACAATACCTCTCCTAGAAATAGGACTGTACTGAACACCTTCCATGTCAGAATGCAGAGATGAGGTGAGGGCAGACAGCTTAGCATACTGCCATCAAGTGGATGCTAGCGTTATAACACTGACCTAAAGATTTCTTTCCAGATTCTCCCTGACAGAAAACATTGAGCCCCTTGATAACCTGTTACAGGAGAATATATTTCAGGACTCTCCAGAACTGTTATTGGAAAGCTAATATCCTGTCGATTTTTTTGCTGTAGCCCAAGTTTCTACAAATCTGATTAAGACACATTTTTAGAATCCAATACCCATAAAGCTGCAGAGACATGACTAGTTTCCAGGTCCATTGTTAAACACACTTTATTTTGTATTTAAGCATTTACACATGAGTAGGTGTGACATATGCCCACTATACCAAGGGTTGTTCTGAAGACGCAATGCAGAATACCTGGGTGCAGTGTACCAAATTTAGCCCAGGGGCGAATGTGAGGCCACCTGTCAAAAAGCTGAACCACACATGGATCTTGCAACAAGACAGTTATTCAATACATAAAAGCAAAGCTACAACAGAATGGCAAAAAATAACAAATGTGCAGGGTTATGGAATGTCTGATTAAAGATTACATATCCATGTCCAAATATGACAACTTTACTTTGGGTGTACTTTTTTGCATGACTGTGTTGCAACACCTGCGACCCCGTCTTTCAGCCAGTACCAGAGCTTTTACCCAATCGGTATTCAGGGCTTGAACTACACAATAAATAATATACTTTATACATCATACAAAGAGAGGATATACAGCTCCGGAAAAATTAAGAGACCACTGCACCTTTTTCTTTCATTTCCGAAAAAAGTTGAAAGGGAAGGTTTTAAGTGAGGAACAGAAGGGATACATTTAAGAGACCATTGCAAATAGAATGCTTCTGTTCTGTGCAGTGGTTTAATAATTTTTTCCAGAGCTTATTTAACCATTAACTCATATTAAGTTCAGTTTACTACAGTTGAAAGCATAAAAAGATATCTTTCTGGATTTTCCTGTACATTGGCACTGTACTAGTTCAGAAACCTTAATCACATGACAACCGGTGGTGCGCCCACTTCTATCGTTAGCCGTTCTAGAAAGTTGTTGCAGTGTAGGTTCAACAGAGTGTTTTTTTTGTCTATCCACCACGCCTTCCCAGCCGCTTCCAGAGTTATCTCGTATACCTGGCCTGGTCCTGCCAGGAAGATGCTTCTCTGACTGCCTGGTGGTGATGCAGTTCCTGCGGAGCTTTGGCAAGGTGCTGGGCTTGGACATCAGCGCCCACGTGCCCAACCTGGGAGTCCTCCAGGAGGGTCTGCTCAACCTGGGTGACAGCATGAGACGGGTCCAGGACCTGCTGGTGCACATGCTCTCTGCTGTGATCTGTGACCCCGGACTGCCCCCAGGACACCGGGTGAGGGACTCCAGATCACATTCACACACGATCTGGTGAATCTTGGCACAGCCAGTACCATGGCAGTGATGCATAACTACAGGAGAGAAGCCCCTACTGTAACCAGAACACACAAGTGGGGCATGCTCACTATCTCTGGCTCTTGGAGGCTAAATGAAGGGGCTTATCTGTTTTGGAGGGTATCAGTGTTTATAGCCCTTAATACAGCTTCCACAGTCAGACCCCCACATTTAGAATTCATCCCCAAAGCAATTTCTCTCCATGCTAATCTACAGGGCTTAGTCACGCTTTTATGTGGCTTTCCATTATTTCTTCAAGGAACCCAGCTGACTATTATGAAGCTTTGAATGTCATTCAGGAAAGTGTCCCCCTGAAAGGAGAGGAATGTGTCCTTCAGTGCCTGAGGCTGGTGGGGTTTTAGTGCTGCCGGACCCCATAATGTCCACTGTTCATTATGCACCTGTTCTGCCAATCACTATCTGGATCCTTTATCCACAGCTCTATCCTAAACCTGTCAGTAAAACACATATATATATATATATATATATATACACACGTATCAGCCATAACATTATGACCACTGACAGGTGAAGTGAATAACACTGATAATCTCGTTATCATGGCACCTGTCAGTGGGTGGGTTCTATTAGGCATAAAGTGAACATTCTGTCCTCAGAGTTGATGTTTTAGAAGCAGGAAGAATGGGCAGGCGTAGGGATCTGAGCGACTTTGACAAGGGTCAATTGTGATGGCTAGATGACTGGGTCAGAGACTCTCCAAATCTGCAGCCCTTGCGAGGTGTTCCCAGTCTGCAGTGGTCAGTATCTATCAAAAGTGGTCCAAGGAAGGAGAAGCAGTAAACTGGTGACAAGGTAATGGGCAAGCAAGGCTCATTGATGCATGAGGGGAGCGAAGGCTAGCTGTAGCTCAGTTTGTTGTGTGGGGCTGCATAGCCACAGACCAGTCAGGGTGCCCATGCTGACCTCTGTCCACTGCCAAAAGCGCCTACAATGGGCACGTGAGCATCAGAACTGGACCACGGAGCAATAGAAGAAGGTGGCCTGGTTTGATGAATCACGTTTCCTTTTACATCACGTTCTCCTTACCTGGAGAACACATGGCACCAGTATGCACTATGGGAAAGAAGGCAAGCCGGCGGAGGCAGTGTGATGCTTTGGGCAATGATCTGCTGGAAAACCTTGGGTCCTGCTATTCATGTGGATGTTACTTTGACATGTACCACCTACCTGAGCATTGTTGTAGATCAGGAGCATCCTTTCATGGCAGCGGTATTCCATGATGGCATTGGCCTCTTTCAGACGGATAATGTGCCCTGCCACAAAGCAAAAATGGTTCAGGAATGGTTTAAGGAACACGACGAGTTCAAGGTGTTGACTTGGCCTCCAAATTCCCCAGATCTGAGTCCAGTCAAGCATCTATGGGATGTGCTGGACAAACAAGTCTGATCTATGGACATTCCACCTCGCAAATTACAGGACATGAAGGATCTGCTTCTAACATCTTGATGCCAGATACCACAGGACACCTTCAGAGGTCTAGTGGAGTCCATGCCTCGATGGGTTGGGCTGTTTTTGGTGGCAAAAGGGGGACTGCTAAATATTAGGCAGGTGGTCATAATGTTTTGGCTGATCCGTGTGTGTGTGTGTTTCTGTATGTATATATACATTTTTATATACAAAAATTAAGAGACCACACCTTTTTCTTTCCTTTCCAAAAAAGTCAAAAGGGAAGGTTGTGAGGAACAGAAGGGTTAAAATTAAGAGACTACTGCAAATTGAACGCTTCTGTTTCTCAGAAAAGAAAAAGCTGCAGTGGTTTCTTTATTTTTTCCAGAGCTGTGTATGTATATAAAATATCCACTAACAAGATGTCCCTCTTCGCCACTCAGTCCAAGACAGCTCTGGGCGACCACCTGACTAACGTGGGCATCACCAGGGAGAATGTGTCAGAAGTGCTGCAGATCTACATGGAGGCTCACTTTGGGGGGACAGCACCGCAGATGGAGCTGGCAGGGATCACAGCCAGTCTGAAGACCAAGGCCTTCCAGGCCCACACGCCCTCACAGAAGGCCTCGGTCCTGGCCTTCCTGGTCAACGAGTTGTCTTGCAGTAAAAGCGTGGTCAAGTAAGGCTTACAGTGGTATCATTAGGAATCTGTCCTTGAGCAAAAAAGTTAATTTTAACTAAGATTTTTTTCAGTCACCTTACCTACTAACTTATTAATGATATATTAAAGCATAGATTTTGGGTTGACCAATGCCTGTATTGCCCAAAATTGTTCTTATATTGCTGGAAATAGTCCTGTTTTATTAATCAGGAGTTACATTTTTAATGTTGTACTAACGACATCAGAAGAAAGAACTGCGTTGTTGTGGAGTGTTTCATTGTGTTGCATCAAACCTTTTTATGTGACTGCCTCCACCTGATACTGAATGCACGTGACAACCTGCGGTGCTTTGATATCTAGGCCTGTTGCTCAAAGAAAGCTAAAATCAAAGCGAACGTCTCAATATTTGCATTGTTTGACAGCTGGTTTAAGTGAGGGGAGGTGATTTGTGCTTTCTTTTTTCTCAGCGAAATTGATAAGAACATTGATCACATGACCAACCTGAGAAGAGACAAGTGGGTCATCGAGGGCACACTTCGCAAGTGAGTGCCTGCATCCTCTAAAGGAGCACATCAACGGGCTGCACGGGCATCTTAATGTGAACTATCATACTCAACTCAAGTGACAGACCAGTGCAGTGGAAAAATTATGAAGGCAATCTCATTAAAATGATCAGTTTCACTCCCATTCGGCTTTTGTTGCGTTTTTGTATTCTGACAACATTCTTGGGGCTTATTCTTTATTTTAAATGCTTTTTGATTTGGATGCTTCAGCTGTCACGATGTCGTGAAGCCCAGGGAAACATGTAACACTGATCCGCCTGCTGGGTGTCTCTTCCCAGAATGAGGACCGTCCACGCCAAGAGGACGGGGAAGAGAGATAGCGGAGTGGGGGGTGAGGAGACCCAGTCCCTGGGGACACCCGCGCCTGGGCGCAAACGCAAGAGGAAAGGAGGGGACTGCAGCGAGGAGGACTACGACGAGGACGAAGATAGCGAAGACCAGGGAGATGAAGATGATGATGACGAGGAGGAGGAGGAGAGGGGGAAGAAAATGAAGAAAGTAGACACGTGTGAGGATGAGGTCTGTGCCATTTTCTTCCCGTCTGTAATGACATACCATCTAGAGCAGGGATTACCAGAGTAGAAATGTCTCAACAGTTAAATGCCTTAACTATGAATGAATCCAACATATAATGGCACATCGTCATTTAGATCTGATGGGGATAGTAGGTCTGCGTAACCTGCATTCTTGCCCAAATGAGCTCAAAACCATTGGCGTGCCAGTAAGAGAGTGGCACTCAAAAAGACTCAGAAGAAAGCAAATCTACATTTGGGACTTTTGGGTAAGATATTTGTCTTGCGCCGGTTGATGACCCCTGCGCCTCCATAGGGCACTACATTTGATAGTGATCCACGGGCCCTGCTAAAAAGTAGTGATCCATGTAGGGAATTGGGTGCCAGTTGGGACATTTCAGAAGCCACTGTTTGTGATGTGTTTATGTGAGCCTCTCCTCTGGTGTCACTTGACTGCTTTCCTTCAGGATGAGGGGGACCAGTCAGCCAGTGTCGAGGAGCTGGAGAAGCAGATAGACAGATTAACCAAGGTAAAAGGATTCTGATGCCCAATGGGTTTAGAGGACTTTCCTTTTATGAGGGTCCGTTCCTGGGCAGAAATGGTCTGGTAGTGACGCCATTTGTGTTTTCTCTACCTAGCAACAGAGTCAGATCAGACGGAAGCTGTTTGAGTCGTCCCACTCCCTGCGTTCTATGACGTTCGGCCAGGACCGCTACAAGCGCCGATACTGGGTGCTACCACAGTGCGGGGGTATCTATGTGGAAGGAATGGAGAGCGGGGAAGGTAAGACTCAAACCACTGGCTTAACATCCTGTTGGTCAGTCAGTTTCCTTCTGTCCCCTACTCTGAGGAATACCGTAGAATATATGGTCTGGTTAATTATGGTGTGTGGATATTAACATTGTAATTGCCAGGAGCGGAAGAGTTGGAGCTGGAGAGACAGAGGAACATTGTCCAGGTGAAGGAGGAGGAGGTAGAAGAGAGATCAGGAGTTTTCTTGCTGAAGGAGGACCGTGAAATGGACACAGCCACGCCTGACAAACACAACCTCAACCTCTTCCTCCAGAAGCCCGGCTCCTTCTCCAAACTCAGCAAACTCCTGGAAGTGGCCAAAGGATCCCCGGAGGCCCCGGTCAAAGTCCCCCCCACCGTGCTCTCACTCGCTCACCCCGCCACTCAGCCTACAAATCCCAGCAGCCACTGCGTGGCTCATTCCTCACTGTGTCCAGAGACGAAGGCGGAGCCATTGGCGCCTTTACTCAGCTTGACCCACCACAGCAGTGTGAACAGCAACCCAGGCCATGTTTCGTCCAGTCCCCAGCAGCCTCTCCAGGCCACAGACCAGCTGCTGAGGGTGCTGACGGAGAAGAGCGGCCACTGGTTCAGCCTGCTGCCCCGCTCGCCGTGTGACGAGTCGTCCATTACCTCCCCTCCCAACACCGCCTCCTCCACCAGGCCCAAGTCACCGTCCTTCCTGTCCCCCGCTACCAGTTCCACGACAGCCAGCCCCTGCAACCTCACTGCGGGGGTCAATAACTTCTCTTCAACCCCTCTCCAGGTAGGCCCACTTTAAGTTCCCTGATTATCTAGGATTCATGTTAATATGGGAGAAAGCCAATTGCTGCAGGCAGTATTTTCATGTTATGCAATATCAGAAGTTTTAGTCCTGGTTTATAAAGCAAGTTTAGTCCTGGTTTATAAAGCATGGCGGATTTCCAATATCTTTTTTGGTCCTGGATTAGGATTTAACTAGGTTGGGGAAAGCTGACCCAGTTGCTAGCGCCGTAACGATCCTGCTCACCTCTGTATGTTCTCTGGCTCGCGAACCTCTGTCCTCCCAGCATATGAACTCTGGAATCCATCTGATGGGGCTGTCCTTCTGTGGATGGCCTAGTGGCATGATTAGCCCCACATTGCCCTTCTCTGCGAGTCCCCTGCCTCCCACCACACTGGGTGTGGCCTACAACCATGTGGATGTGAACGGAAATGAAAATCCATTCCTGGCAGCGCCCAGTTTCTCCACTTGCAAGAGCGAGTCCCTGATGTGCCAGGTAGAGAAGCCACGCTCCGCCCCGTCTCCTGTGGTGGAGCTGGCTAAGACCCAGGACTACCCAGACCCCCTCCCTATTCCCCAGGGTAAGCACCCCCCCGCCCCTGTCAAAGTAACACGGGACACGAGAAGAAACTACGCATTCAAGAGCTGTGGAGCCTTTCAGTGGGCCCCGTTCTCACCAGTGACAGTTGTGTTTTCATGCAGACATGCTGACCGGCTGGTGGAGAGTGTCAGGCGCGGAGGAGCTGAGGAGTCTGGTGAAGGCCTTCCACGGCAGAGGGATCAGAGAGAAGAACCTGCACAAGCAGATCCAGAAACACATGGACTACATGGCTCAGGCCTGTGCCAAGAACCGAGACGGTGAGTGGGGGGCTGCTCTGGTCAAACACACACACAAACACCACACTACTGGACCTGGGAACTGGGCTCTGCTCACATGTGGTGCCCCTAATGGGATGTTGGGTTCTGGATGGCATTTAGGAAACAACGAGGTGAAGTGGTCCAGTCTGGAGAGCCGGGTCCCATTTAAACATCCAGAGGGTGTTGTGTCTAAATGGGGCCTTTAATGACCTTTAATGGCCTGTATGACCTCAACTTAAAATGTCTCCCTCGATACATGGAAATGTCAGCCCACTGCAGGGAGGAAGACGCATCATGTCACTGTTAATGTGCTCTTAGGGTTAGTGACGTTGGTGGGGGTGGGGTCGATGCAGTCTGGCTGCCTGGAATAGTCAGTGCCTGGCCTTAGTTGCCAATTCAAGACTGTCTTCATGCGTTAGGTTAAAATGGCTAATCTCACTACTGAGCTGGATGGATGACAGACTGCCTCTGTCCTAGACAACATGCTCAGATATAGTAGTGGGTGTACATACGTATGTCGATAGACATCAGCTCTTTGCTTTTAGGTGTTGATTCCCAAGCGTCTGTCTGTCCTCCCTGTAGTGGCAGTGATAGACGAGTCGGAGCTGCTGGAGAACGGTGTGAGCGAGGCCACTGTGGAGGGCTGGTGCGTGGAGGAGCAGGCCATGGAGATGGACATCGCCGTGCTGCAGCAGGTGGAGGAGCTGGAGAGGAAAGTGACGTCAGCCAGCCTGCAGGTCAAGGTGAGGCTGCTCCACGTAGGCCTACTATAGAGCACTGGAACACACTGGGGTCACTGGGATGCAGTGGGGAAGGAGTTCATCAGCTCTGGAGAAATTAAGTTGGACTTACACACACACACACACACACACACACACACACACACAAGCTTAATTTCAGCATGGGTGTTTTTGTCTGGTCAGACTTGGATGTATCCTGAGCCCCAGTCGGACAGAGAGGACCTGGTCTACTACGAGCACAAGCCCCTGACTAAGCTGCCTCCGTCTGGGGATCAGCCATCTGCGGGCGAGATGGGCGGAGGCTTGGTGCGACGCCTCAACAACCCCCTAGATTTAGCTGTAATACGGCTGGGCGAGCTGGAGAGGAACATTGAGCGAAGGTACCTGAAGAGCCCCTTAGGTACCACCATTCAGGTGAAACTGGACAATGTGCCGGGCACGCTCAGTGTACCTGCTCCTGCACCAGCCAGTTGTGGTGATGGTGAAGGGTAGGTCCATTCATTTGAATGCTACTCTCCGCTATCCTCTGCTTCAACTGGGACCTATTCCATTTGCCAGGGTTTCGGTCTTTTCTCTACTGTTTGCATGGTGATCTTGGTTCCTCAGTGTTGTCCCTCTATGGAGGTGCTTGCATCTGTCTGTTTGGAAGTTGCCCTGAACTGTGTGTCTGCATGGCTCATCACTCAGGTGAAACCGGTTCAAATCATGGCCTTTCCAGGTGGCCAGTCCACCACCTGTTTCTCTTCAGCCTGGCTGATGTGACCAGCAACACTGTCTCTCGCTCTGGCTTTCTGTGCACTTCTGTTGGTGGTGGGCTTGGTTGTGGTTCCGTGAAGATGTATTTCCTGTGGTGACTGGCTGCTTCTCTGACCCCGGTGCCTTGTGTCGTGTCAGGGGTGACGAGGAGCTGGCCCCGGGGATGAAGGCATGGCGAAAGGCCATGGGTGAGGTCCGCAGTGCCGCCCAGCTGGCGCTCTGCATCCAGCAGCTCCAGAACTCCATCGCCTGGGAGAGGTCCATAATGAAAGTGGTATGAGTCCAACTGGCTGTTAGCCCCCACCCCTTCCATAAACTCCTGGGCGAGAGTTAATTTGAAGGGTTGTCTCGTACAGCAGCCAGTTTGATGGTGCATCCTGGTCTGTTACTTTGCAGTACTGCCAGTTGTGTCGAAAGGGGGATAATGAGGAACTTCTCCTACTCTGTGATGGCTGTGAAAAAGGCTGCCACACATACTGTCATAAACCCAGGATCACCACTATACCTGCTGGGGACTGGTTTTGTCCCGCTTGCATATCGAAGGTACAGTAACTTTTGGCCTTCAGTTGCAGATACTGTAGCTTTAACTGAAAAGTCACAGGATGGACAAAAGCCCCTAAAAAGTAGACGTTTCATCAACCTTACTGTGATGTTTCAATTCTTCAACCGCGGGGCCTCTTCCAAATTGGGATGTCTTGTCACAAGGGGTTAATCCTGCAGCTTAGAAACTCTTAAACCAAATGGGATGAACTCCAAAAGCAGGCATCTAATCAAATCAGCTATGGCACGTTTGATCCTCTGTGAATGAGATGCCTACACTCAACACGTTTTGTGTCATTCAGGCCAGCAGTCAATCCCCCACCAATAAGAAGCAGTGCCGAGTCGGAGCCGGCGGAGGGGGGAAGCGGAGCGGCGAGGTGAAGCGGAGCAGGAAGCCTTCGTCCGTAGCCAGCGGAGAGGTCTCTGAGGATGACTCAGCCAGCACCACCAGTAGCAATACTCCAAAAAAGGGCGGTAAAGAGGCCAAAAATAGGAAGAGCCCTGCAAAAGAGAGCCCTGCCCCCAACCAACCCAAACAGGACGGAACCAGCCCTGTCTATGTGAAGAAGGCAAAGACAGCCACATGGGCCAGAGATGACGATAAGGATCTGACATTGTGCAGGTGCAGTATCACCATAGTGTTGTTTTAATACTGTTGATCAACAAGCCTGGATTCCAGTCAGTTTAGCGTGACAGGGATGGGCCTGGTATCATCAACTGGCTGGCACTCAGGTTAACATCCTCTAGCTGTGGGTAAGGTCAGATGTGTTGGCACACAGTAGTCTACTGGACGCGAGGTTTAACTATTTTTTCCACTCCTTGTTCCCCACAGGGTTTTGCTGGCTGAGCTGGAGGGTCACCAGGATGCCTGGCCTTTTCTCAACCCCGTCAACCCCAAATCTGTACCCGGCTACAAGAAAGTCATCAGGAAACCCATGGACTTCTCCACTATCCGAGAGAAGCTCTTCAGCAGCCAGTACGTACCCTATCATTATTTGGGAAATTATCTGCACACTCTTATTTCATTCTGATGTCTATATTATACTTAAAAGGTAGGCAAATTGCTGCTTAATTTATTTTAGGTGTTCACGTTAATTTCCCACAGTGGAATTCTTTCTCACAAATGTCTAAATGCTATTTATCTTAATTTACAGGTACTTGAACCTCGAGACGTTTATCATTGATGTCAACCTGGTTTTTGATAACTGTGAAAAGTTTAATGAAGACAATTCAGAGATAGGGCGAGCAGGACATAGCATGAGGAGATTTTTTGAGAAGAGATGGATTGAGCTGTTACAACAAACTGAATAAGGTTCTTTGGACTCATTTATCCTTAATGGGACCAGTAGTAAACATTCACATGCAGACTGTCTGGATTGGTCTAAAGATCTTCAAGATTTAAGGCTCAATAATCTCTGTCATCAACCTGGGAACGTACATTTACCATTGTAATTCCACACATTGACTTCACGGAGGTACACAATACAATCCTGGTTTTGTGAAAGGAAGCAAATGCACCCAAAGTGTTTCAGACAAACGGTTTGGGTGTTTTGAAGTGCAATACCATTTCTTAGAAGAAACAACACTGAATCCACCATCCAACTGTGTACTTATTGTTTTTATAATTAATATTGTAGTAAATGTATTTAATTTGGACAATTATTTATGATTAAAAAATGGTTGTCTTTTGTTTTCTAAGAAAAGAAAGAAAACAGCATATCTGCTTTAAAAAATCTTACAGAATGTTTTTTTTGTATTAATGAAACAAAAGCCAAGAAAAAAATCTATTGTTTACACTGCTCTGTGCCTCCAGGGGGCGCCACCAGATTTATGATGGTATTACTGTAGGTTATGCTGCATTTCAATCTGTACTGCTCACAAACTAGTGAGACAGTGAGGTAACAATGACACATGTATATACTGTTCATTAATGTTAATAAGTATTGTTTGTAATATGTATGTGTACATACAGTAATGTTACAAGAAATCTGCTATTGTTTATGCCTTAGAATGCTTGTAGCGTTTAATTTCAGTAATAATTATAAATACATGTATATGTCCTGTACTGTATCCTCTGCAAACACTGTGGTCTCCTAAATCTTGGTAGTGCCTGCCCTCTCAAAATTGTGTGGAGGATATTATTTAAATATTTTGGTTTTGTATTCTTTTAAGTGTGTGGTGTGCGTGCACGCGTGCGCGTGCGTGTGTGTGTGTACCAGTATACGAAATGTCAACACTTGTGGGCCTACAATTGTCACATCGTCATCTTGTCATTGGTGCAGAACCCATTGCGATGAACAGTACCTTTCATAGAAGCATTCATCCCCACTTGCCTTGTCACAGACCCAAGGACATGAGGACATTTTTGCCACCACTGTGTTTCAAACTTGCTGTGTGTCATGGCCTACTGGTGGCATCGAGAGCAGTTTTTGTACCTGAGTCAGAGTACTTGAAGTTAATTTTACTCATGGATATTGTTGGGAAAATTTAGACTTTTTTGTAGGACCATTATTTTTCACTAGTGTGTGTGTGTGTGTGTGTGTGTGTGTGTGTGTGTGTGTGTGTGTGTG
>JACXGJ010003911.1:0-49732 GCA_016801105.1 Esox niger
CAAGCAAGTTTATTTACATAGCACAGTTCATACAGAAGCAATTCAATGTGCTTAAGAAAGGGAAAAAAAATACTAATAGCTTTAAAACAAATACGCAAATGAAAACATCAAAACAATATTAAAATAGAAAGGGGATAATAACATAGGAAGGTATGAAAGCTGTAAGGGGTCAGTCATATTGGCGCGTGAGAAGTGTTTTTAACTTGGATTTAAAAATTGTATACGTTTGGGGCACATCTAAGATCTTCTGGTAGTTTATTCCAGTTGTGTCCAGCATAACTGCTAAACGCAGCTTTGTCGCATTTAGTTTGGAATCTGGACTCTACATAGTTGACTTGTTATATACACATTAGTTTGGCCTAAAATAGTTGAACTGTTCAAACAAAAATAATGATGAACATAGACAGTAACCACAAATATGCAAGATGACCACAGGCGACTCCATTACAACCTGGGGCATCGTCACATTCACCACCCCTACAGTGGATATAAAGTCTACACACCCCTGTTAAAATGCCAGGTGTATGTGATGTAAAAAGTCATGCAAGAACTTTTTCCACCTTTAACATGACCTATGACAGGAACAATTCGATTGAAAAGCTCATCTTTGAGGGGGGTAAATAAAAAACAATATCCTGGTGGCATGGGTGCACACCCTTTTGGTTTTATTACAGCACTCAATCTTTTAGGGTAGGTGTCTATTAGCATGACATATCTTGACATAGCAATATTTGCATACTTTTCTTTGCAAAAGCGCTCCAAATCTGTCAGATTGCGAGAACATCTCCTGTGCACACCCCTCTTCAGATCACCCCACAGATGTTGAGATGGATTCAGATCTGGACTCTTGCTGGGACATTCCAGAATAGCCTGGTATTTGGAACTGTTCATAATCCCTGCCATCTTAAGGCCCCCATTCCAGCTGAAGAAAAACAGCCACAACGCATGATACTGCCACTATCATGCTTCACTGTGGATATGGAGTTTAAGTGATGTGCAGTGTTTTTGCACCAAATATGCCTTTTGGAATTATGGCCAAAAAGTTCCACTTTTGTTTCATCAGCCCATAACACATTTCCCCACATGCTTTTGGAAGACTTAATGTTTGTTTTTGCAAACTTCAGCCAGGCTTGGATGTTTTTAAGAAAAGGCTTCAATCTTGCCACCCTACCCCATAGCCCTTTCATATGAAGAATACAGGAGATTGTCACATGTAGCACACAGCCAGTACTTGCCAGAAATTCATGCAGCTCCTTTAATGTTGCTGTAGGCCTCTTGGAAGCCTATCTGACCTGTTTTCTTGTTCATTCATACATTTTGGAGGGACATCCAGTTCTTGGTAATGTCTCTGTTGTGCCATATTTTCTCCACTTGATGATGACTGTCTACACTGTGTTCCATGGTAAATCTAATGCTCTGGAAATTATTTTGTAACCCTCTCCTGACTGATATCTTTCAACAGTGTGATCCCTCTGATGCTGTGGAAGCTCTCTGCGGACCATGGCAACTACTCTGAGATTCAACTTATAAAATGTCAGAAAATCCTACTAGAACAGCTGAAATTTATTTTTGATTAATCAGAGTCACTTTAAATGATGGCAGGTGTGTAATGACTATTTAACATGAGTTTGAATGTGATTGGTTAATTTTGAACATAGCCACATCCCCATTTATAAAAGTGTGTGCACACTATGTAACCAGGTTATTGTAAGGTTTTTATTATTCATTTTTCCCCCTTGAAGATTTGAGTTCTTTTTTTCAATTGAGTTGTTCACATTATAGGTCACATTAAAAGTGGAAAAATTTCTGACATGATTTATCTTTTGTCTCTTTCTTTTGCATCACAAAAACCTGGCATTTTAACAGGGGTGTGTAGACTTTTAATATCCACTGTAAATCCAGACAAGATTAATCATTACAAGGAGCTTAATGAGAGAAGTGTTGATTGGTACCTGTGTGTACCAATGTGTAGATGGCATTAATGGTTGCCTATTGAAAAAAGCTTATCTGATTTACATGGTTAATAAAAGCTTTTGGATAATTGGTGTTGTCCAGATATTTAAAATGTCAGACAATAATTTAGAAATTTGTTACCTGCCTTGCTAATGTCATAGAACCTGCTTTAAAGTTTACAGGTAACCAGATACCTTAAGAACAATGTTACATACTAAAAGCCATATCCCAATATATTTACATTTGGAAATTGTTGTCCATTTAAATCCTGACATTGCCAATAAATACAACACAAATCAAATAGTTTTTTTGAGACATCTGCTCTATCAACAATGGTTGTTTGAACGCTCAAAAAGATTGGCAACCCCAAAAACCATAAAAGGAACCAGGCAAGCAGAGATCAGCCGGCCCCAAATTACAGGTAATAAAGATTGCCTTGAGTGGATTCGAACCTGGGTCTATCACGTGAGTGGCACTATCCTAAACCACTTCACCACGTTACTAAATATTTGCCCAGTGTTGGTATTGAATCTCAAATTTAGATAATTTTGTCACCAATTTACATGCTAAGTGTGAATATTTTGCTAGACACCATTAAACATTTTGTTAAACTGATTAACATTTCTTATTAAGTTTACCTTCACCACCATTAGAATCTATAAAATATATGTATTTTACTACTGGCCAGCTAAAAACGTATTTGCCAGTAATAAGCTTACTAGTATCTACTAACATACTACTTGGAAGTGATATAAATTTAGCAATTGCTAGCAAGACTGAAGATACAAAGCCAAAGTTATTTCATTTCTTGGCACAACGTTGTTTTTCTTTCATTTGTGAATGACATTTATACAATAACTCTCAATATATGTGATAACTGACTTTTTCGTGAAGTGAAAAGACAAGAGAATTGTGGAAATCTCTACTCTTTTACTGCCCACGGTGTTTTGATTTTTCCTATATGACCCCAAAATCGGATGCATACTTTGAAAATCCACCACAAATAATAGCAATTTAACCGTTAACAGTTTTCGTTTAGGCTTACTATAACGTAGCTACTGATGGTTATTGCAAAGTGTATGTCCATCCGGGAAAAAAATCCTAATGCATAATTTGGTTTTGCTGTGACAAGATCCGTACGCGGGTCCTATTGTTTGCAGGTCGGCGTCTCTTTAACAAGGAACTCTCTGCTCCAGACAAGCACGCCTGATTCAACTTGTCAACTAATTATCAGCTTCTCATTGAGTTGAACTGGGTGTGCTTGTGAAGGGCTAAAACAAGAATGTGTGCAGTTTGGTGTACTCAAAGACCAGAGGTGGGAACTACTGACCTAGAGTCTCAGGTTTTCAACGTTTGTTGATATGGAGGGACACATTCAATTGACCTCGAAAATGTGTCTTTTGTTGAGCCAAGGTTTGATTCATTGACTGTTAAGAATTGAATGTGATTACCTTGTGATTCCCCTGTAGCAGATTTCTGACAGTGACAGTGACTTGGAATCGACAACCCCTCTGAAGCCTCGACCCAAACGGCGTCGTATCATCGATCCATCCTCTATTACCACTGTGCCCATCTACTCAAACAAGGTAAAATCCTAACTGGTCATCAAATTCCTGATTATACTGATCTCGTTATCCTTCATTCTTTGAATGTATACACATTCATGCTGTCAAAGTTATCGCGTGCGGTTTATTTAAAATACCTAACAACGTAAAAAAATCGCCGTTAACGTTTTTTGTTATTTTTTTAAGTATTTTTTTTATGCAAGGCACCATCCAGTAAGAGCTTGTTTTTAGTGGGAGCTGACAGAATCGCGCCACTATCACGGATTTATTGATTACGGGTAACTTTATTGGCGGTTGACTTGACGTGCGATTCAAAGGCATATTTTTTTGCATTAATCTCGTGAATCGTGTTTACTCCGCACTAGTTCAACAACAGCATAAAAACGCGTTAGTAAGCTACACATGCGTTTGTTCAATGGATGTGATGAAATGGGAATATCTCTACTTGCACCCAAGTTTCTACAAAAATCCATCACGCAGGAACGCTAGCCATGACTTCCCTACCTTTGCTGCTTAAATCCACCTGCTTACACTGTGCTTGTGGCATTGTCAATTGTCATTTTTTCATGTTTTTGCTAATCTGAGCTGAACATTAATGTGTCCACCATAGCATATTCTTGTAGTGGAATTAGTAAACAACTGTGCTCTGCATGAATTACAGAAGTACCCCGATTTAATGTTTGTATATAACATCTCTGGCCACCATGACTACTGATGCAGATACATCTTTTCCACTTCTCAGTTTTGATGGGTTGAGTCCACTTAATTATAATTTCTTAACTATAAATACTCTAGGAAACCAGTACTTTAATTCTAATAGTTTATTTCAAGCTTGTAGGTGATACACAGACAAAGTACAGTCATGCACATTCCAGGGTATGACAAAGACACACAGTTGGTGGGGTCCCTTTATGATCTTCTAACATCTGGTTCTCATATTAATGCTCCAACTCCTAAGACCATAGGACACAATATCTAAAGAATTCCCATATTTGGGCCTAGGGGCAAAAGGAGAACAAGGATTTGCTGGCTAGAGTTCTTAAGGAGAGGAGACAAGCTATAACAATTTTTTAACCACATGTTTCCCCAATTCCTTGACAGAGCAAACTATCCAGCCTGCATATCACATACACAAACTCTACATATTTAATAAACCTAATTAATGCAAATAGAATATATTTATGCATCCTTCATATATAATATATATGCATAATCATTAATCTTCCACACTACCTTATGTCATTGCCTATTCAAGTTGCTAGCCTCATGTATTTGGTCGTGGCTAACATCTTTCAGGAAATGTTATGTTTACAAGCATTCACCTGAACCCCATTCTAACCACATTTCAGTCTAAACATCAAAGTTAAATGCCTGCACGCCATGTAGCTGTCCAGATAAGAGGGGCTGAAATGTGTTTTATACAGTAGACTAACATAACAGATATTGTCCTTGGTGCATTAATCAAGAAAACAATGAGATGGCAAGATTCTGTGTAGATTTACATAGGCTACATATAGATGCAGCCAGTTAGTGGTACTTTATGGACTTACAATGTATGTATTTTAAACTAAATTAAGGGCATTGACAACTTTCATTTAATTCTCTTTTTAAACAAAAGTGTGTATTAAGTGGAAAATGTGTACACATTCTAAAATTGTGATTGATCATGATTAACTACAGAAGATTATGCAATTATTTATTTTAATTGTTTGACTGCACAAATACACATAGATTAATCCATACAAATATATGGGTCTGTTGGAATGACTCCAAATAAACATGCAAAGCTTTGACTTTGTAAGGTAATGGAGCTAGACTTTGTAATCTATTTTGTTACAGAATACTAGTCAATTTGTATGTTCACAGGTGAACAGCAGCTTACAGCTGAACCCAACGGTCTTCAAGTGTGATGTTGATACAGGTAAAAACTACAGACAGACATTGGGTGTGTTCAAGCAGCAAGCCTAAAATGGCAGACTAGACAAAAAATTGGCGACAGCCCTAATGTCACACACTAGCAGTTTTCAAACAGCACAGCACAGATCAACATGGCAATGTCATCATTGCTGTTACACATTTTTTTCCTACATCACAATCTGAAAGTAGAGTACTGATCATTTACCAAAGAAGTGGTTCCTGTTTAAAAAATGCTTGCAGGTCAAGCAAAAGAAAATTATAGTCCAAAAAGCAGATTGATTCACACAGTTGCAGTTGGTGAAAAGCAACTGCAGTGATAAAGCAATTTAATGTACTGGAAGACATTCCGCAACTTTTGTAATTTTAATGCAGTTGTAATTTGGTCTCACATGTTTTGGATGCATCTTTATATATTTCTTACTATGAAGGAATCAGCCAAAGAAGTTTGGTGTCCCACCCAATGGACTGCATTAAAATGGTGGATGTCTAACACAATGGTGATATTCCTGCTAGAATGTGTTTTCTCCCAGATATGTCTATGGTAGTCACAACTCAAGACAATAGTCCACATAATACCACACACTCAGAAATGACAAATGACCTGCTCTAATGCATCCACTAACTGATCTTTACATCAGTTCTTCTGTTGGAACTAAAACTTGGAGATTATTTTTTCAACACAGGTGATGATGCAGAGGAGGTCAGTTTATGGGCCAAGTCTTCACCCTCAAAGATGAAGGAGCAAATTAACATTTCTTTAAGTGACTCAGAGGAGGAGTCGAAGCCTGAGCACAAAGATTGGTGAGTCACTTGTGGCTAATGTTTGATTCATTAGAATCTTACATTGTACACGGTTCTGTTTTCTACTACTTCAAGCAACGAGGCGGTGGCAGTAGTGAATTTGTCTCAATGTATAACAGGGCTCCAAACTTTCTGGAGTTACCAATACATGCTTTTGGTTGTCAATCCAACCCCAGTAGTAAAGATTGGACCCAAAACATCACTTGGCTAACTCCAGGAACCAGGTTGGACCTGACAGTAGCTGTCTAAGGAACAGGTTTTGGGACATGCTGATTGTACAATGGTTCAAGAATCCATTTAAATCAACTCTGTGTAAATAAGCAGTAAGAGACTATCTTTTGTGTATCGTAACCTTTCTTCCGATGCACTCTTGTAGGTTAGACCAACGCTCTCCCTCTCCACCACCACCTCCAGGCAGTCCTGTTGCAAAAGTATCTAAACGGGCTAATAGAAAGATTCTGTGAGTTGACATTTTTTCTGTCTTAGACAGACATGCTATCCTTTCAGTAATGCAGTTATAATATTACTCACTCACAATCTGTCTCTGTGTGTCTGTCTACCTGTCTCTCAGAGAGATCAACAGGAAGTTGAATGCGGTTGGCTCTCTCTTCTCTCCTGAGGCCCATGGGAGGTCAAGACACCGCCAATGTGCTTCCCCACCTCTTAATCCATACGATGACGATGACATCATCTTGATGTCCCCAAACTCCCAACCCAGGAGCCAACCCACTGACCCGACCCAAGGCCACAGCCCCATATCATCTCGAGAGATCCCCCTCAAGTTTCGCTGCCGTACAGACCTCTACAAGATCCCTGTGCTATCTGTAAGAATGAAGAACAAGACCATTTCTTGTTCTCTACGTCATTCAGAGTAAATGCAATCCCTGAATAAAAATCATTTCACAGTGGAGATCTAAGGACTTTCGTATTTGACTCCGGTGAAATATAATCAGGAAATTGAATTAAGCTCACCGTTATTTATGACTTTCATATCTCAAGACCCTTGTGACTTTGGGGTGAGCAAAAGTTGGTTAGTTGCACAACTTCTGATCATGTTTGATCTGTGTTTCTCAAGACTCTTAAAGCCCACTCTCTGATCTGAAGCCTTAAAGTAATATTTATTTGTTAAGTCATCATTTGGTGAAATTCCCCTTATGTTGGGTAGTCACCAAGGGCTGGCAAGTCTTCTAGTGTCAGACTAGGGGACTTGTCATGTTAGCTTGCTACTATGTAGCCCAAGAGTTCCCCATTTCTTAACTTAAGGCTGTCAATTCCCAGACTGCGCCACTAAGCCGAGCAGTGGGGGAGCTTGCAGTCCAGCTCAAAGTACCGCCTTCGCGTATCCTGCTGCTGAGGAGAGATATAGAACTTCCTGTCCATTCTACAGCCAATGAGTTGGGCTTGGGCATCGCTGACATCATTGGTGAGACTAGTTTTGTGCTGTGTTCCCTGAAGTAGCTCAATAATTGTATTCAATCACATTAATTATTTTCCTTTTAGAACCTTTTCTGTGCTGATCTGAGTGCTTAAAAGACCACTCTGCTAGGTGTTTTTTTTTTTTTAAATCATTTCTAGAATGAGGAAAGTGTTTTCCTTACCTTGTGTAGCACTGTTTTGTAATTTAAGATGAACCCACTTTTCCATTTCCCCTCCCATCAGACTGCGTTGTCATAGCAGCGAATGAGCTGGAGAAAAGCAGTGACGTGCTTACTGTGCGCCTGCAGGGCAAGGACAAAGGCTCGATGCGGGAATATTCCCTACACAAAGTGAGTATTTGCCAATGTTTCTCACCTCCCATGAGGTGTGTTTTGAGGTTGAATACGATGGTATAAGGATATGTAAAGTAGGGTTAGGAATTGTTAGGAACCTCACGATTCCATTTTGATTCTTGGTTACGATTAGATTCTCAGTTTAGATTTCCATTGCTGTCCAGTTCTGATTTGAAGTACACTAGCTACGTCCCCCCGATTTAGAACTAAATCATCTCAAGTTCAACATTGGAAAACAAGTGTTTTGCTGTTAAATATGCCCTATCAACTAGGCCACCACGATTTTTTTATATAGAAATGTATGCAGTTGAAAATATTTTTGGGGTGAAATATGAATTAAATGAAAATTGGTTTGGAGTTCCAGATCCTTAAATTCTACTTTGGCAGACCAGGCATCATGTAATATCGGTGATATTTTTTCTTAACCTGAAGGCAAGCAAGGTACTTAGTCAACACTTCAGAAGGCTGTCATTTTTAAACTAAAAGGACAGCTGAAAGTAACAATATTTCCTGACATTTTCATGAATGGTATTTGATGACATGCTAATGTCTTAATTTTGTAATAAAAACCTTGCTAAAAAAAATCAGGCCAAAAGTTATATTTGCCTTTTGAATTTGAAACATTTTATTCAAATATTGCAATAGGCTCGAAGTTTGAAAAAATGTATCATTGGGTCAAACCACAAAGCATATTTTTTTCCAACATTGTTAATTGTTTTCCTACAGAGCACAATACTGCTAGTGAGTGTGAGAATACAAATAATAGAATATAATTTGTGCAGGCCAGTAGAGTAGGCAATCTCTGTGATCTACACAGTACGGGATGTGCTCAACATGACAGAAGAGCTCTTACAAAGTTCATGTGAAGAGTGAAAATATGAAATATTGTTGGCTAATTGGTCTAATAAAACATTTGCCAACAAGCAACTTATTTGCTCAAATTTTATTGATGTAGGTCTTTGACATCTGAGGAACCTGAAGGGTATACTTTCACTTTTTATAATTAAGTGTTTGTGCAGGATGAGTGTTGTTAATAAATAACCTATGTAATTGTTTGAATCAATCTCAGCCATAGTTTTTAACTTGCATTTTCTTTACTACTTTGCGTACAAGATCGAAACCAATAAAAGATATGAGGATGAACTGTTTTCTATCTCCCTTCTGTTGCTCCATTTCTCCTCAGGATGCCCCCATGGGCTCCATCCTCTCGCAGTATCTTTCTGGTCTGCCTGTGGATACCAGACACAAAGTACGTTTCCAGTTTGATGGGTCAAAGATAACAAACAACCAGACACCCTCACAACTGGGCATGGAGGATGGTGATGTCATTGAGGTGTGGGCATAAACCCCTAAATTGTAAAAAAAAAAAAAATGTAGTGAAATAAATATTGGAATTGGGCTGCTTTTTTTGTCAGCCACTGAGAATTTTGCACTTTTTCTCATTCAGGTTTTTTCAGTATTGTCAGTTTATATGGTATGTGTTTTGAACCCTTTTTGAAATAAAAATGTATTTCTTCATGTGAATGCACTATTGATTGTGTGGTCAGCTGGTGGACACTTGAGTAATGACTCAAACAGAATTTGTGAATAATCAAATGCATCAAAAACGTGGTTTGATTTTGTTTCATTCATTTTCTAGACATTATCAGCCGTCCTACAATTGTCAGACATTTTCCTGCTTAGCAGGTCATTTGAATAAATAAAAGTGGATTTATTACTCAATTTGTTTACATGTATCCCCCCCATTGGAGATGCCTCCTAATTTCTGATCAGGGTGTCACTAAACTGAGCAGCCCCCAGTAGCTAGATCTAAGCCAGAAAGATTTCTTTATGTCCATGTTTTTGGTCAAATGGTCGATGGCATTGTGCCTGTTGTCTTTTTCATTGTAGTGGTATTGTATTTCCTGTAAGATAATGTTGTTGGCTTTGACTAATTTGGATTTGCGGTCGTTACTCGCCTGTTGGTACCACGGGCATTTGTTTAAATAATTGTCTTGTGTTTACTGTAGGATACATCTAAATGCTTCCACATTCAGTGTAATATAAATACAATGTAAGTCCATAACTTACCACAATAACTGGCAGCATCTAAATGTAGCCCCTGTAAATCTAAACAGAATCTTCCTATCTCATTGTTTTCTTGATTAACGCACTATGTACAATATCTGTTATGTTAGCCTACTGTATAAAACACATTTCAGCTCCTCTTATCTGGACAGCTGCATGCTGTGCAAGCATTTAACCCACTGAATCACACCTAAGCTGGTCTCGGTATTGTCCTTTTGATGTGGTTAAAATGGGGTTCAAGTGTATGCCTGTAATCATTGCATTTCCTTATAGATCCAAATACTACACAGACAAAATATTTAATATTTTAAGTATCTAACTTTTTCCCAAGTTCAACCAAATGTATGAGGTAGGTTACTTGAATAGGCAATGGCAAAAGGTAGGATTATATATTTATATCAAACATGTCCTGGATTGAATGCCATGGTGAAAAAACATCTAAACATTTTGACCAGTATGGCTCACACAATGAGAACTCTTCATTTTGATGGCACTGACCAATTTACTGACAAAGACTAGGCTTGGATGCATGAATTAAATGTGTTTGATGAGTTACTACATTTTGCAGACATGCCATAGTGTTTTGATGTCCCATGAAACAGTTGACGATTGTACTAACAGTTTAGAGAATGTTAAGACTTTCAAAAGAAAATTGCCAAAGCGATTCAGAACCTGTAATATGAGATTGAACAGTACCGACTGGCATGTGCAAGACTTTGGATGTCTTTATCCTATTCCATCTTTATAAAGTTCCAATACCTTGTTACACAGATCTTTTAACCATTTGTTTCTATGGTTCTGTATCAAGCCTGCTCAGTGCATCCAGGTGAATGCTAACAAACTCATTGACTGTTTACACTTCTTGTCCTGGGGGGTTTAACGGCGGCTGGCATCCAGTGCTATTTGTGCATTACCGCCACCTACTGTAAAGGAGTGTGGGCCAGCTTCAGGGAGGACCTAAATTCTCCCAGCCAACCCAGTTTCCATAAGGAACACAGACAACTAACTACTGCCCCAAACACCCCCTCCCCAACATAGCTTCTAAACTCAACACATGCACCACCCCCCCGCCCTCAGACCCTGTCGCAACCTCTCCCTCTCATAGTGCCTGCACTGCCTCAGGACGTGATCCACCGTCCATTTCCCCACAGTAGTCACACAACCCAGTCTGATGCTTCTCAATCTTGTGTAGCGTGTCATGCAATCCACAGTGTCCTACCCTCAATCTCGTCACTACCTCCTTCCTACTCCTAACTGCCCTCCTTCCATCCCCAATCTCAGCCTGTATCTGGAACAAGTGCCTTCCTTTAGTGTCCACATTCCACTGGTCCTGCCACACCCTCCTCACCTCCTTCCACACAACCACCTTAGCCTCTGGCCTGTTCAAGAACACCTTCACATCCACCACCCACCTCATCTGGGCCTGTTTCACCAATTTATCGGCTACATCGTTTCCAGCCACCCCAGCATGAGCTTGGCTCTCTCTTCTCTCCTGAGGCCGCATCCCATCTCTTCTTGCTCTATCCTGTGCTTCCCACACCCTGTTTAAAATGTCCTGCTGACTTGAAGGATCGCAAACCAATCAATACCTCACTTGAATCAGAGCGTATAACCACCCTCTCCGGCTTAGTGTCCTCCACCCACCTCAATGCAAACTGTACCGCCAGAAGCTCAGTCATGTAAACGGCCAAGTGATCCGTAACCCTTTTAGTGACACTCTCACCCGCTCCCCTAACCACAAAAGCTGCCCACATCCGACCCGTCCTTGGGTCTTTTGATCCATCCGTGAACACCACTACACACTCTGGGTGCCCACCCTCCAGGTGCCTCTTAACCACCTTGGCAAAGCAGATGCCCAACCGATCCTCTCACCATCTCCAGTATCCCAAGATCCACCACTGGAGGCAAAAGCAACCAAGGAGGTCTCACTGGCAAATCCACCGTTGGACTAAATGTCCTCCCTCTGAAACCTCCCTCTCTGGCCAGGGCATCCCACACCCACCCAAAGCTCATGATATCCCTCTCACCAGCACCCCAACAACACCTCTTTTGTAGGGTGCGAACCCCCATGTCCCTGCAAATTAACCCAGTAATTAATTTAAAAAATGCCTTCTTAAATGTAATGGCATCTACCCCACCTCCACCTGCAGCTCTTTTACCCGATTGAAATGCCCCACTGCAAAAACGAAGCCCCTGTGCCTGCACTCTAACCAACCTTTCCAGTGTGCTCACTGCTGCTGACCCATAAGCAGTACACCCATTGTCCACCTCCTGTCCAGTGCCCCAAGATACTCCATCATTCTATCTCTTCTCTGTTGCTCATCCCCAGATCAGTTAGAGCTATGGACCTGTACAAACACAGTAGCCAACATTTCTGCCTTTTCTACATCCAACACCGCAACCACAACCTCCTCCCCATAACCCAGAACTGGATAACCCCACTCCCTCCTTACCCCACTCATCCTCTTGATCATACCCCATCTTTCCCACCGGCGTTTCCCGTCCAATAGAATCACAAAACCTCCTCCAACAAGCTCTCTTGGCCTGCCGAACAGTTCTCCTCAGCAGGGCCAGACTCTGTTTATACCTAATCAGACTCTGGAAATGGTGTCCGTTTTAACACCCTAAACGCCCTATTACGGTCCTTAACCACCTTCCCACACTCATCTGTCCACCACGGGACTGCCTTCCTCTTCCCTCTCCTCCCAGAGCTCTTAGGTATAGCCTCCATAGCCACCCAAACTATTGCTGCCCTCACCAGCTCCTCCACCCTATCCACCTCCCCGCCCCGTCCCCAGCAGCCATTAGCTGCTAACTCATCTCCCGGAACCGCTTCCAATCAAACATCCACCTCCCCACTCCACCCTCCTCCTTTTCCAGCCTCCGGCCTACTTTACATCTCATGGGGTAGTGATCACTCCCTATCGTCGAGACCCTCAACCTCCCACACACAACCTCCTGCCACCCTACTCGAAGTCAACGTCAGATCCAATACCGACTCTCTCCTTGTCCTGACATCAACCCTAGTCCCACTACGGTCATTGAAGCACACCAGGTTGGCCATTTCCATCCGTTCGTAACCCACCCCACAAAGTACTGTGTGCATTAAAATTCCCACACCACGCATTGCCCGGCTTGCCCCTCCACTGCTTCCATGTCTCCCTGTCCCAATCTCAAACAGGGATTGTAATAGTTCACATCCATTAGCACCCCCCTCCTCCCCATAGCTCAACCACACTATACTCCAGCTCCACACTTTTACCTACCTCCCTAAACGGTATTCCCTCTCAAATGTGGCAGAATTCCTATTTAATTACTGTCACTTGGCAGGTAATTTGCTAATTTAGCAGACATCACTAACATTCCATGTCATAAATATTTACACAGGAGTGGACAACAATTTAAACAAATACCTGTAGAAGTGATCATAAATCCAAAGTCAACAAAGCCACTGACAAACTTACAGGAAATACAATACCTAACTTAATGACAAAAGGCATAACAACATTGACCATTTTAACAACAACTTCCAAGAATTGCAATACCAAATGCATACTGTAACAACAAAACGTAGGACAAAGCAGACAACATGTACAATGAGATTGACCATTTGAACATAAACATAGGCATAACTGTGAACAGATTTTTGGCCTAAATGGTGGAAGACTGAGCTCCAGAATTCAGGCTTGGGAAACACTTTACTATTTCAACTACATCATTATTACCCTTGCCTATAACCAATCATTGGGTTGGCTGTTATGTTTCGGTGGAATCTTTTGACTGTTGGACAAGCATAGTTCAAACCCAAACCATCCTCTGTTGGACAACCGAAGTTGATCGTAAATGAACATTCAAAATACAGTGCGGAGAACAAGTATTTCATACACTGCTGATTTCATACACTGCTGATTTTGCAGGTTTTCCTACTTACAAAGCATGTAGAGGTCTGTAATTTGTACCATACGTACACTTCAACTGTGAGAGACGGAATCCAAAATCCAGAGAATCACATTGTATGATTTTTAAATAATTATTTTGGATTTTGTAGCATTACATAAGTATTTGATCATATACCAACCAGTAAGAATTCCGTCTCTCACAGACCTGTTCGTTTTTCTTTAAGAAGCCCTCCTGTTCTCCACTCATTACCTTTATTAACTGCATCTGTTTGAACTCCTTACCTGTATAAAAGACACCTGTCAACACACTCAATCAAACAGACTCCAATCTCTCCACAATGGCCAAGACCAGAGGGCTGTGTAAGGACATCAGGGATAAAATTGTAGACTTGCACAAGGCTACAGGACAATAGGAAAGCAGCTTGGTGAGAAGGCAACAACTGCTGGCGCAATTATTAGAAAATGGAAGAAGTTCAAGATGACGGTCAATCTCCCTCGGTCTGGGTCTTCATGCAATATTTCACCTCGTGGGGCATCAATGATCATGAGGAAGGTAAGGGATCATCCCAGAACTACATGGCAGGACCTGGTCAATGACCTGAAGAGAGCTGGTCTCAAAGAAAACCAATCTCATAGAAAACCATTAGTAACACACTATTCTGTCATGGATTAAAATCCTGGAGCGCACCCAAGGTCCCCCTACTCAAGCCAGCGCATGTCCAGGCCGGTCTGATGTTTGCCAATAACCATCTGGATGGAGGTCATGTGGTCTGATGAGACAAAAATAGAGCTTTTTGGTCCAAACTCCACTCGCTATGTTTGGAGGAAGAAGGATGAGTACAACCCCAAGAACACCATCCCAACCGTGGAGCATGGAGGTGGAAACATCATTCTTTGGGGATGCAAAGGGGACAGGACGACTGCACTGTATTGAAGGGAGGATGGATGGGGCCATGTATCTTGGCCAACAACCTCCTTCCCTCAGTAAGAGCACTGATGGGTCGTGGCTGGGTCTTCCAGCATGACAATAACCCGAAACACACAGCCAGGGCAACTAAGGAGTGGCTCCGTAAGAAGCATCTCAAGGTCCTGGAGTGTCCTAGCCAGTCTCCAGACCTGAACCCAATAGAAAATCTTTGGAGGGAGCTGAAAGTCGGCATTGCCCAGCGACAACCTCGAAACCTGAAGGATCTGGAGAAGGTATGTATGGAGGAGTGGGCCAAAATCCCTGCTGCAGTGTGCGCAAACCTGCTCAAGAACTACAGGACACGTGTTATCTCTGTAATTGCAAACAAAGGTTTCTGTACCAAATATTGCGTTCTGCTTTTCTGATGTATCAAATGCTTATGTCATGCAATAAAATGCAAATGAATTATTTAAAAATCATACAATGTGATTTTCTGGATTTTTGTTTTAGATGCCATCTCTCGCAGTTGAAGTGTACCTATAATAAAAATAACAGACCACTACATGCTTTAAGTAGGAAAACCTGCAAAATCAGCAGTGTATCAAATACTTGTTATCTACTATTGAAGTCTGTACATATAGGCTGATGAGTAAGCTTGTTTTGTAAATGTATTGGGAATTGCATTACAATAATTTCTTGATTTTTAAGAGATTCTGGATTCAAGAAATAAATGCAAATATTGTTACTTAGTTACTTTATGAGAACTGTAACTAGTAACTGGAGTTGATTACTTTCAAACGTTAATAACTTTTCAATATCCCTCAACACTTGTCCACAGCTAAACTCAGACGGCTGTGTTAAAAAAAGGAGGAGGCGTTCAGGAGAAATAAATTGGTTCAGAGAGACTAAATACAGCTTTGGTAAGGAAGTAAAGGAAGCCAAGTGTTTTAGTTCTACTACAGATTTGAAAGATGAAAGGGAAGTCCTCACAACATACAATGTCTGGCCATCAACACCATCGGGGCCCATTCACAATCACCTATCCAAATCACCCCCACCTCTGCCACTACAAAGGAACTTTCAATCCTGGTTACATTAACAGCATATTTCACAGACAGAACTCCCTCAAAGTAGCAGGGCCTGGTGGTGTCTCCACATCCGCCATAAAGCACTGTGCAGATCAGCTTTCTGCTGTGTTTGCTGACATCTTTAACACCTCACTAGAGACATGCTTCATCCAGGCCTGTTTCAAATCCTCGCTCATCATCCCGATCCCCAAGAGGTATGGGTTCACAGGACATAACGGCTACAGATCCGTTGCCCTGACCTCTGTGGTTATGAAGTCAAATGAGCTCCTTTGTGCTGTCCCACCTCAAGACCATCACCGACCCTCTAATAGACCCACTGCTGTTTGCCTACAGAGCCAACAGGTCTGTGGATTACATGGTCAACATGGCTCTTTACTTCATCCTCCAGCATCTGGACTCCCGTGGATCCTACACCAGATTACTCTTTGTGGATATCAGTTTTGTATTCAACACCATAATTACCTCTTTTCTCCAAGCAAGCTATGCCAACTGGGAGTCCACATACAGATGGTCCTAGTGCAGTCAGAACAACTTGGAGCTAAACGCTCTAAAGACATTAGAGATGACAGTGGACTTAAGGAGAAGCCCAGCTGTCCCACCCACCATCACCCTGTGTGGCTCCCCAGTCACCTCTGTGGAGTCCTTTCGCTTTCAGGGCACCACCATTGCCCAGGACCTCAACTGGCAGTGGAACATCACCTCTCTTACAAAGAACAGGAGAGGATGTACTTCCTGCGGCAGCTGAAAAAGTTCAACCTGCCAAAGACTATGATGGGGCATTTCTACACTGACATCATGGAGTCCATCCTAACCTCCTCCATTATCGTCTGGTACGTTGCAGCCACTGCCGGGGGCGGGGGCGGGGGGGGGGGGTGATTGGCTTCAATTTGCCGTCTCTACACGACCTACACACCTCCAGGATGTAGGTCGTATTTTAGTATTTTATTAATGCTCACTCTACGGTTTTTATGCTTATTCCACTTATTTGTTTTTATTTCTCTTATTCATTTTGAATAAATTGTTACACCAACGGGCCAGAACAAATGTATTGTCTGTTGTGAGGCTTACTTGACAATAGAATTCTCAGATTCAGATTCTATTTCCAGTGGGGGTGTAGTACTAACTCTTCAGTCATGTGAGTAGGGGGCGGGGTTTGGATATAATTCAACATGGCTGCGCCGAGATGAGGAAATAATAAACCGTAATAAATTGCCACTCAAACATACCGAGGTTCACCCTATTTCGACCAGTTTTTCAAGAGAATATCTAGACATGTTATGATATAAACTTCAAGTTCAGATCTGACACTCTACAAAGGACCCTAAACTGGGTACACAAACTCGCGGAGACTCATCAATCCAGACTCACTGCGTTGACCACCAAACTGTAACGTTACCAGGTAAACAACCAAAAGTATCCCTGACTGTTCCAAACGGTTTGTGCTGAAGTTGACAAGATAACACAAATAGGTTGCTAACAGTACAATGGGATACATGGTACAGTGGTACAGTATTCATTGGAGCAAGTTCGTAGACTGTCCTGACATTGTTGAATAACCAAATATGTTATATTGACTGTAAGTAACAGCAACTGCACACTAGCTTGCTAGCTAGCTAGCCAGCCAGAACGTAGTCTTAGATTTTAGTCTATTAATGTGGCTATATAATCAGCATACGCCGATTAACGGTCATCGTATTTTTCTTACAAGACTATTCGGTGGAAAAACCACTGAAATAGCTAGCATTCTCTTAAGCAACTACATTATCATTAAATCATTGATAGAAGAACGTGATGGTTTTATGTACGATGCCACTGGTTGTTAACAACAACAACCTAGCTATTGAATGTGAAATTATTACATGATGAAGACAGTTAGCTATCCAATCAAATCACATGCTGCTGCCCAGCAACCACAAAGCTTTCAAACTACATGTACTGCATAGTGCTTTCTCTCGTATGTAGGTTTCTGCAAACTGCAGCTAAATTTTGCAAATGTTGCTCGACGTTACTTGGTCATATTTGCAAAAGATCAACAGTATCCATTAGACACCGACTGTAGGCTATCTTGTTTAACTACATTAGTATATGAACTCGTTCTAACTAGGTAGGTGTTATGTGGGGTTATAGCTGTATAGCATTGCTCAGCGTGTTGATGTTCGTAATGTTGGCTTGTTATACACACAGTGACACAGTTAGTGTACTGACACTGAAAAACTCGTGAGGAAATTAGTAAATTGAAAACCGTATCGTTTACATAGTTTTTTTTAAATACTCCAGTAATTGCCAAACTGGTGTTCTGAGGAAGCCCCCATTGTCTTGGACGAAAGCTGTCCCTTGGACCAGGTTGGTGCCTACTAAAATTGGCCAATTAGTCCAGCTTCCATACAGTACCGTTTTTATGTTACATATATTTATAGCATTTATTTGTCATTGTTTGTTGAAAAGTTTTTGCTGAAAGTATTAGACTGCTGGGCGATAAAGATAAAACCAAATATCTATTCCATGTTGTCTCATAATCAGCCTTGTTTTTGTGCAGGATGTTACATCAGAAAGGATGTAAAGTGTTTAATGACATCCATGTTAGTATTTTGACCTTGCCTGAATGCTCTTTGATACAAATGCACAGCTCAAGCACATTTTAGCAGACACAAACACATTTAGCAGACTCACTTCCAGGAGTTAGGGTTATATGCTGACCTAAAGTGTATGATGACACAGCCCCATTGGGACATGTGTTTTCATGTTCACATGACAGATGGCTAGGTTCATTAACATGTCACAAGACTGTATCCTTGAACACACCCCCCACCTTATTTGGGACTCTAAATTAAGTTTGTTTCTTTGTAGTCATACGACTGTATACCAGACTGCACATCCACTTTGGCCTGTGTTTTTCCATGAAAAAACATGGGCACGGTAATCTACTTTCACTTCACGTCTCCACCCAAAATGGCCTCCTCACTGTCAAGTTTCCTTTTTCTTCTCCAGCTGCTGTGATGTCTCTGGCTGACCCTACCTCGGACACCACCCCATTCTTTTCTGATGAGAGTGAGGCGGAGGGTCTTGAGGAGCCCAGGGCAGGGCACAGCCAAAGGCAGGAAGAGGATGCGCCAGCCAGTGGCGTGTCCTGCACAAGAGCAGCATTCACTGTCGGCGTACTGTGTTTCATCAACTTGCTCAACTACATGGACAGGTTCACCGTGGCTGGTACAGTGGTCCTCTAGTGTACCTCCGGCACTCACCTGACATTTTCAAAAAGGGGAACTACTGTTTTAAGTGTTATATATTGATTTTCTAATTCAGAGGCTTATGAGATTGTGAATTGCATGTATATAATAAGCACAGAAAAAGGATAATTCGGTTAGGCTACCATGGCCTAGAATGGTCTGGGCGGACTATGCTGCGGTCCTTGGCACGCAGATGAGTCAGTATTGGGTTTGACTAGGAAGCGCTGCCTTTTTAGTCCTTGGACCCACGTTTACATTTTGTCTACCCCACACAAAAGCTTTACCCCTGAAAGAACGAAGGATAAACAATTAGAAATATATCGTGTATTACATTTTTCTCTGTCTTGTTCAGGTGTTCTCCCAGATATCGAGCAGTACTTTGGAATCGATGATGGGAATTCCGGTCTGCTCCAAACGGTCTTTATCTGCAGCTACATGTTCCTGGCTCCAGTCTTCGGTTACCTAGGCGACAGGCACAACAGGAAGCTTATCATGAGCGTGGGCATCGCCTTCTGGTCCGTAGTGACGCTTGCCAGCTCCTTCACGCCAAAAAACGTGAGTGACATCTCCCTGCTGATAATGTTGACCTATACCGACTCTTTATCCTTGGTGCCCTAGTTCTCTTAGTGACAACCTGCGTCTTATGGGTCTCTATGTGAACAAGAGGATATTTTTTCCATGAAACAATTTTTGCTGCAAAATGTTTCTTCCAACTACATTTCTGTTGGTCCCTACACGATTTGGATAAAATATTGAATTGCGATTTCTTTGACAGATATTGCAATTATGGTTATGATTTGCAATTTTCAAACATGGGTCTAAACAGCCTACATAATCTCACTTAAAAACAGAGACCAGAGTCTACACAATGTGCTATTAAACAGAATAAAAATCAAGTTAAAGTTCAGTGTTTTCTATTTTACACTTATTATCAATTTGAAGTTGCAGCCTGTGTCAAACTGTTCATTTAATGCAATGGCGTCTGCCGTGGTTGCTGTGTTTGGGCTGTTGCCATAGCTGGTTAGGCAAAAAAATCTCAACCATGGAGGTATAGTTTCCCCCAAAGTTTGTTTGTAGTCACCGACATTGAAGACGAAATAACCATGCTGTTGTGCATGTGGGACACTATGTCTCGGTGCCGCACGCTAACTTGAAGTGTTCGGCAGCAGTTGCCGTGTTTACTCAAACTTACATTAAAAACCACCAAGAATGTAAAAAAAAATGTAATTTTTGTAATCTACTAGTATACCTACAGCACCTGCAGGACCAGCAATTACAGACATACGATGCAATGGGCCACGCACAATTTTCAGCTCCATAAAAGGTGAATGAAATGTGCTAGTCATACCATTCACCTTTTTTGGAGCTGAAAATGTTGTACATTGGTGATTTGGAATATTGCACATGTCAATATTGCAATATCAATTATATTTCAATTAATTGTGCAGCCCTAGTCCCTACCTGCTTTATCAGGGTACTGTTCTTCCCCTTAATGAGTACATATTTTATGATCAACAGTTTGATGATCATTTACATGTTATGCTAGTACACAAGCTTCCTGGTTAATCTAGTACAGAACTACGCTGCTTTAACAATACATTACCACAGGGTCAACACGTTTAGTTGTCTACCTAGTCTGTTTTATTAGGCTGTAATCATTTGTCACTTTGGGGTTTTCTTGTAAACCAACTATCGGTTTGCAAGCTTGGACTTCAGCTGCTAGATTGATGATCATGTGACTGGAAAAAGAGAACAACTGTCACATGATCACCTATTGGAGTTGGTAATCTTCTCCAAAATCACTGTTCTTTAAAAGGGACCAACCAATCTTAATGTGATCTGAATGTGGTTCACGTGTCCTGCAGGTCAGTTTGCAGGGTGGGACTTCTCAGCAGGAAGGCCCTTTTAGATGCATAACCTTGTATTTGTTTTTCCCGTTCAACATCCCTCCCCTTTCAGTGTTTCTGGCTCCTGTTATTGACGCGTGGCCTGGTCGGAGTCGGAGAGGCCAGCTACTCCACCCTCGCCCCCACCATCATCGCTGACCTGTACGTCAAGGGGCAGAGGACGCGGATGCTCTCCATCTTCTATTTTGCCATTCCAGTGGGCAGGTGGGTAATAGGCCAAACACACGCCATTCTAGTGCGTTAGTAGTGAGGAACGTTTGGGTGGTAACAATGCGTTAACGTTCTGTTCCTTGAACTAGAAGAGGACCTATTATTTTCTTTATCTTACCTGCCTTGTGTGTTTTGGGAGAAGACGATTGACTATTGAATATTTGTTTTTCTTTCCTCAGTGGTCTTGGCTACATTGTGGGGTCAAAGGTTGACGATGTAGCAGGGGACTGGCATTGGGCCCTGAGGGTGAGTTGACTGAGCATTTGGGTATCATGTGTACTTATTGCAAAATATGCCACCAACGCAAATAGTAAATTCCTGTTTTCACTAGGTTTATTTCACTGAACCTTGGTGCTTCTACCACCAGGTTGACATGACATCCTCTCTTTCCTGTAGGTGACTCCTGTGTTGGGTTTGATTGCCGTATTGCTCCTGCTGTTTGTAGTGAAGGAGCCGAAGAGAGGTGCTATCGAGGCCCGGCCAGAGCACACCCTTCCCAGAACCAGCTGGCTGGTTGACATGAAGGCCCTTGGTAGAAAGTAGGCCCTTCACCCCAGACTTGGTCTTACAAGCATACACTATTATTATCTACTGTGCCGGCTACTTTTTGTATTTAACTGATAGGGGGAGGCCATGGTTCTCAGCAGGAAACCGATGGAGTGCCTCCTCCGGGGATGGAATGAGGTTTTAGCCCCAGTAAAGGAGTTCAAGTATCTTGGGGTCTTGTTCGCGAGTGAGGGAATATCTTAAGGTCCTATAAAAAGCTTATTAAAAAACAAATGTCTTTGTGTGTATGTGTGTGTACACAGCTCCAGCTTCATGTTATCTACATTTGGCTTCACGGCAGTGGCCTTTGTCACCGGGTCCTTGGCTCTCTGGGCCCCAGCTTTCCTCTTCAGAGCATCGGTCTTCACCGGGGAGAGGGCTCCCTGCGTGAATGGGCCCTGTGATACCTCTGATAGGTAACACACCAAAATCATAAACTTCTAATAACTGCTTGGGGATTCATTACCAGTCCCTGAATGAAAAACTGATGTATAGACTGGAATAATGTTTTTTTTGGTTTAGTCAAATCAGTCAATCATATTTATTTCATATAGTCCTATTTTACATCTGCTGTTGTCACCAACTGGTTATACAGATACCCAGCCTGAAACCCCAAAGTTGAAGCAAAAGCAAAGAATTGATGCACAGTGGTTAGGAAAGACCTCTTAGTCGGGTTTAAACCTAGGCAGAAACCTAGCGAGGAGGCGGTCTCTGAAGGGTGACCAGTCTTCTGTCTGTGGCGGGTAAAGGTTATTAGAGGGCGTGACCTTTTTGGGCCTTATCAATGTTATTGCATGTTCAGGTGACCAGCAGGTCAGTAAAAGCAGATGGATTGTGCAAACTACACTGGGGGAGGGTTGAATACAGCCCTCTGAGTTCACCCCCACTGCATGAGTGTTAAGCTTAATGCATACCTATAGGTGCAGGCGTGCGGATTGTCACCAACTGTGAATGGATCTTTGGTGTGTATTAGTGGGGTTTGTGTGCGGATTGGTGGTATTTCAGAGGTCACGCAAGCAAACTTTCATTTTAGATTTATCTTGTGGTGCATAGCAGAGCGCATAGTCTAAATGGTCGAACGGTCTTGCACCTCCCTGTGTATTGGGTGATGAGAAAGTTTTTTTCTTTTTGTTATTATTCCGGCAAAATAGCAAATGGAGAAAACGTTTGGTCACATTTTGCTGAAAAAGTACCATCTACACAATTCTGGTAGTCATCTTTATGAAGATCATGGAAAATAATTTGAATGTCCATCCTCTGTCCAGTCCAATCACTTTGTAACAGCAGGCTGCACTGTTCAGCTCATGGTAACCTTCCTTCCTTCTTTTATGTGTTTTCACTTTCCCATTTGGCTGGAGATTCTTGGAATTCATGACAGATACTTACCACCCTCTGTATGTCCCAGGGTAATATTACGGCAGCCCCATCCCTTTTTTTTGTCATAGCTAAAGATTCAGACAAATGGGCAATGCGCCAGACAAAACAGGTATACTGGGAGCTTTAGAGATGTCATGAGGTGACATGAGTAAGTCAGTAATTTATATAGTCCGGAAGGAAGTGGATTGGATGACACTTACATTTTGAGAACATAAAAAACCATAACAATCAATCAAGTGTCAAAAAATGTCTACAGGATTTGAATGTAATTTTTGTAATCTTTACTATTTTTTATTTATTTAAAATTATCATTTTTTTCTATTATTTTTCTCGGTTTTTCTTATTTCCTTCCAGCTTGTACTTTGGCATCATCACAGTTGTGTCCGGGATCCTGGGCGTGGCCAGCGGGGCAGAGGTCAGTAGGAGACTGAGGGTGTGGACACCCAGGGCCGACCCTCTGGTGTGTGCCATAGGTCTCCTACTCTCAGCCCCCTTCCTCTACCTCGCCATCGTCTTCGCTCAGGTCAGCACCATCGCCACTTACGTAAGTCAAGACGCCCACCGAACCATTGGAGTTTTTCACTCACCATCACACCGTCCATCTGTCATTTTCGAGGGCTTTATTTGCCGGGGAAAATCTGTTTACATTGCCAAAGCAAACGGAAAACAATATCAAAACAAGAAACCAGGCAATATCAAAGCAAGAAACCAGGCATGCTAAGTTCAGCTGGAACGCAATAAAAAGTATTGCCCTCTCAAGATTCAAACCCAGGTCAACCACATGGAAGGCTGTGTTGTTAACCACTAGCCTTGTCTACCCTGAACAAATCCTCTTTTGCCACTGGCCGTTTCAACAGCTAATTGGTCATTCGTGAATGATATTGATACAGTTAAACTAAACGTTTCTTATTAAGTTCCTCCCCCATAGCGTCTATGAACTGCATGGCTTTTGCCACTGGCTGTTTGAACAGCTTATTAGCCAGGAATAGGCTTATTAGAATCTACTAACTTCCTTGGAATAATCATAAGATTTGAGCAATTGCTAGCGAGACTGAAGATGAACTTTTCCATGCCAGAAACCGTCACAATATATAGCCGTATAAGTTTTAGTTGAGGCTTACTTTAACGTAAATACTGTATGTTGTTGCCAGCAAATGTGTTGGTCTATCTTGACCCAAAACACATATAAATGTGTACATCGAAAATCCTCCGGAAACAGTTGCAAATATAACCATAAACTGTTTAATTTCAGGCTTACTATAATGTTGATACAGAAGGTTTTAGCCAGCAAAGTTATTGTCTATACAGTATAATTCATAATGCGTACTTCGCTTTGCCAGTTAGGAGATCCGAATGCGGGACTTACTTTACAGGTCCGCTTCTCTAACCACTACGCTATTCAACAAAGTGTACTCAGTCAGTCTGAGTCACTCACTCAGTAAGAGACATTTGCTCTTCTTGGCCGGCTCCCGTACACGGTCCTGCAAAAATATCCATAAATCCATAAAAAAATCTGTCGCCCTGTGTGAAAACAAAGTATTGTAATATGTTAGAATTCAAAATTGTTGCATGCTTCACTGCACACTTGACAAGTAACATTCTTTTGGAGGAAGACAAACCAGTGTCAATGAAATATAGTGCCATAATTAACAAATTACCAAAAATGACGTTGCCCTAGTGCTAATACTTGTTACCGCATTTGACTTGACAATTTGTCTGTCTCCAACACACACAAATCGTAATTTCTTTGTCTTAGTGTGTGGGAGTAATTCTAGTATTTTGGTCTTACTTGTCCTGTTTGATCAGGTGTTTATCTTCCTGGGGGAGACCTTCCTCTCTATGAACTGGGCCATCGTAGCTGATATTCTGCTGGTGAGCTTATACGTTACTGTCTGTCTTGTCATTCTGTCTCTTTATGTCTCTTTCTTTGGTATACAAGGTTGTTGTGCCCTATTCAAAGTCTGCACTTGGGTCCTCTTCTCTGACCCCATTTGAAGATTTCAGAGGTCCCTCACCTCCAGGCCTAATTCTCTCTATCCCTATTTAGTACGTGGTGGTCCCTACACGTCGCTCCACAGCTGAGGCCTTCCAGATTGTTATCTCTCACCTCCTTGGAGATGCTGGAAGTCCTTACCTGCTAGGAAAAGTATGTCCCACAATTGTACACACATAGAAACATACCCACCAGTTGAAAGAACAGCTTTGTTTCTGATGATACCTATTTACTCCAACCCCTCCCTCAGGTCTCAGACTCTCTGAGGCAGAAGGACTCCTACCTGTGGCAGTTCCGCTCCCTGCAGCTCTCCCTCTTAACCTGCTCATTTGTGGCAGTGGCAGGTGGGGCTTTCTTCCTGGCCACCGCCCTCTTCATCGAAAGGGACCGCCAGCGTGCCATGAACTACGCACCTTCCGGTGAGAGGCCGAAATCGGAACTACAGTTGTGCAATCGAGTCTAAATGCATCACCTAAAGTTGTTTTCAACTGTTGTGAAAAGACTACATCTTAAGCTAAATTTCTGGTGACACAGTAATTGAGTGTTGTTATCATTGGAGTACTGAGCAAAATACTGAAAGATATTTGGAAAGGAAAATATATATTTTAAATCGCACAATTTGGTGAGGAGCCTTTATTGTTACAATTCCTAATTTCTCTAATTCAATTCCATTTGTCACATGCACTGAAAACAGAATACCTTCCATGCCCTTTTCTGGCAATGCAACCAATTTTGAATAATTACAATGATAAAAAAATAGTGGCCTAGCTGTTCCTGTGTTATAAGCTGCTACCTCTTTGTATTTTGTCCTGTATTTGCTGATATACCCAATGTCATCAATTCTACTCACTTTCAAACTTGCCATCATGCCTGGACATAGAAACAACACTAATAAAGATGGGACTCTAAATAAAGAAACAACACTGAAAAAGATGGGAATCTAAATAAACCACAGGGATCCAAATTTTTCAGGTCAAGTTACATGTCATTTTGCATTCTTTGGCATGACAATGCCCTCAAACAAGGCAATCACTGAATTATTCTATGAGAATGAAATGAGGTAAACCATACACTATAGCTGTTTATCATCAGATTTCCACCCATTTGTACACTAAAGGGTGATTCTGGAGAGGTTGTCAGAGACTGTATCCTGCACCAAAATATGTTTTTCTTTTTGTAGGGATGGTGTTCTATCCCCCTGGTAGAGCACCTGATGATTATGGAACATTGAAGTGGTTGTGGTGGGACACCTATATGTTACGATAACTATGTTGATGTTTCTTTTCAACACCAACCTGTTGATTTAATGTACTGTACTCCATTTTTCCCTGGCAGATGATGAACCAATCGTTGTACCCAATAGCGGCCGGTCCACCAGAGTTCCAGTGTCCAGTGTTTTGATTTGAGGAGCAACAAGGAACGTTGTTGGTTTATGTGGAAGATGCTGCTCCCTGACAGGCCTCTTTCAGCGAACAATTGCACGACAGTGTTTTTACAACTAGGGTCTCTTTTTGGACAGTGCCCTATAAAGAGACTTTTATTTATTATTTGTAACATTTTAGGTAATATGGCTTTTAATACTTTTATCTGCTAAGGAACATAGCATCAAGAGCTGCCAAATGTTCTGCTCAACATTTTCTGGTATTTTATAATCACCAACTAGGCATTCCACTTCTGATGATTTGCTGTGCGTGCTGGCATTTAAACCTGGTGGCTTATGGGAAATGTATGCAGAGTAGTAAACAGGAAGTCAGAGAGCCATGTCAGTGGAAGCCTAACCTTCAGTCTGAGGAGACAGGCTATAAGTTATAACAGGGAATTTCTGAGAAGTGGTTCATTAACCTAAGGGATATTTACATTTTAGTGATTTAAAATATGCGCTAATCCAGAGCGATTTACATTAGTGAGCGTGTACATACACTCAGGGACGCCGACAGGAGTCCCAGGGCCCGGGACAAAATTGAACATATAGGACCCAAACCACGGGCCAAAACCTTTTGCAATGCAACTTGCAATGTTGTTCATGTTCATAAAACAGGTCATAAACGGTTATTGTTTAATGTTTTAGCTAGGTTGTACTTAATACCAAGCTTGACAGACTAATATATAATTATATTCAAGCCAACCAAATGCCTCCCACCCCCGAGGCCTGGACCCGGGACAATGTCACCGGTTGTCCCGCCGTCAGCATCACTGCATACAGCCCCTCCATGGGAATGTGCAAACAAACAACCTTGGCGTTACACGCGCCTTGCTTTTACGAAGTGAGTTACATGATATCCTTAAGGGAGGTGGTTTAATCTCCCATTACAGTCAAGATTAAACAGAATCACAGATATAGGTATCACTCAGACAGACCATGCTCTGTTACACTGCAGTGAACATATTTTCACTATAGAGACCTCTGTAGAAAACATTCAGGGTGGACATTTTGTACTTCAGCTCTTTGACTGTAAGCTCCACAACTGCTGCTGTACTTCTTAAATGGTTCTGAAACGCAGTGCTCCTATTGACCATGAGACCCAACTGGACAAAATGTTCAAACCCAGTCCAAATGGTCCACAAACAATAAGAAGGAAATGCTTGTCCATTTAGCATAACCACATACTACTGCATAAAGTAGCCCACAGATGAGAGGGAGTTGGCAAACACTGAGGTTGTTGCATTTCTAGCAAATTAAGCTAATCACGCTTGTTCAGTTTTTTTTTTTTTTTTTTTTTTTAACAGTTTGGGTTATTATAATGAGAACACTATTTTTGTCCCACAAATACCTACAACTTGAATGGGCAACTCTAGCAGAAAGGTCCAGAAGATATTACTTTTATTTTATGTTGTTTTTATTGAATGATCCTGGCAGCAAGTACACTCTGGGAAATTAACTTTTTGTGACTGCAGAGGTCATCAACTCTGGCCCTCGAAGTCAGTTACATTAAATTTTTTTCATTGCAACTCTCTAATCAGGGACTTACCTAGACCTGAGACACCCGGGGTGGTCCAATGAACGATGGTGTAGAACAGAAAACAGGCAGGCTCCAGCACTCATTGGGTAGGAGCTGATGATTACTCAGTGACCTGAAGATCAAATTAGCTCTGTTACCAGGCACATGCCTGGACTTAATTATCTGAAAAGAATGTGTCCCCCTTTTATAATGACAGGTTGATGATACATGAAATGCATTACTTTTTGATATTGAAGCATTAATATAATTTGTTTAAAAAGGCACAAATGTTTAACTGCTACCTGATTGTGATGTAACTTTTTGTTGAAACATTAAAGGGTGAAAATGGACCGTTGACACGATGACTCACAGGCTGATTTCTGTATGTGTCTGAGCAGATATCACTTGGTGCTTTGCAGATGCAGAGGTGATACATCTCTCTTTTGAAGCTTGGGGCATGTCTGAAGTCGTTTTAAGAGGGTTTCTGTTATCTACCTGGCTGTGCCGATGAACAATGCAGCTGGGATACTTATTGTTCTGCTGTAATTAACCTTTCCCCTCTACCTCTCCAATGTCCTTTTGGAATTCCTGTATTACTATTTTTTAAGTTGTGCCGTCTGTCTCCTGTTTTCAGTGACAGGAGAAAGAGGAGCTTTCGGCTTCTTTCCGTTGCAGTGGTTTCCTGTTAGTAGGTGGGAGGGGAGATAGATACCGGTTGCTTCAACAGTGTTCACACTATTTTATCTTTCCACTTCTGTAAGAGTTTTCTGTAGTCACATTTTTGTCTGACCTTTGTGTTCATCTGAGGACAAGGCAGGCATGGAGGAACCTGACAGACATTTAGCATTGTGTTACACATGCCAACAAATGTTTTAGATTGCTGTCTGTCAGATTGGAACATCTATATGGCTGGAATTATTTTCCACAAAATAATTTGCTGGAGCAATTGGTGCACTGCCAAATATGATTCATGGGTGTGGCACACAGAAAGCCTTAGGGTTATGATTTACCATTTTGTGTCTATGTTATAAATGTGATGAGTTTCAAATAACTAGGTGTTTTTACAATTTCCTCTGTTAGCAGCAGTGCTGAGGATAAATTATTTCTTTGCATGTATTCTTAATCAAAAAGTAGATTTATTTCAGTAATTCCATTCAAAGAGTGAAACTTGCATAATGTTTACAGTCATTCCACACAGACTGATATATTTCAAGTGTTCATTCCTTTTAATTTTGATGATTATAACTGACAGCTAATGAAAACCCCCAAATCAGTATCTCAGAAAATGTGAACATTGTGAAAAGGTTCAATATTGAAGACCCCTGGTGCCACACTCAAATCAGCTAATTAACTCAAAACACCTGTAGAGACCTTTAAATGGTCTCAGTCTAGTTCTGTAGGCTGCACAATCATGGGGAAGACTGCTGATTTGACAGATGTCCAAAAGACGACTATTGACACCTTGCACAAGGAGGGCAAGACACAAAAGGTCATTGCTTAAGAGGCCGGCTGCTCAGAGCTCTGTGTCCAAGCACATTAATAGAGAGGCGAAGGGAAGGAAAAGATGTGGTAGAAAAAAGTGTACAAGCAATAGGGATAGCCGCAACCTGGTAGAGGATTTTGAAACAAAATCCATAAAAAAATGTGGGGGAGAGTCACAAAGAGTGGACTGCAGCTGGAGTCAGTGCTTCAAGAACCACCACCCACAGACGTATGCCAGACATGGGTTTCAGCTGTTGCATTCCTTGTGTCAAGCCACTGTTGAATAAGACACAGCGTCAGAAGTGTCTCGTCTGGGCTAAAGACAAAAAGGACTGGACTGCTGAGTTGTCCAAAGTTATGTTCTCTTATGAAAGTAAATTATGCATTTGCTTTGGAAATCAAGGTCCCAGAGTCTGGAGGAAGAGAGGAGAGGCACAGAATCCACGTTGCTTGAAGTCCAGTGTACATTTTCCACAGTCTGATGGTTTGGGGTGCCATGTCATTTGCTGGTGTTGGTCCGCTGTGTTTTCTGAGGTCCAAGGTCAACGCAGCCGTCAACCAGGAAGTTTTAGAGCACTTCATGCATCCTGCTGCTGACCAATTTCATTTTCCAACAGGACTTAGCACCTGCACACAGTGCCAAAGCTACCAGTACCTGGTTTAAGGACCATGGTATCCCTGTTCTTAATTGGCCAGCAAACTCGCCTGACCTTAACCCTATAGAAAATCTATGGGGTATTGTGAAGAGGAAGATGCAATACGCCAGATCCAACAATGCAGAAGAGCAGACGCCACTATCAGAGAAACCCGGGCTTATAACACCTGAGCAGTGCCACAGACTGATCGACTCCATGCCACGCCGCTTTGCTGCAGTAATTCAGGCAAAAGGGGCCCCAACTAAGTACTGAGTGCTGTACATGCTCATACTTTTCATGTTCATACTTTTCAGTTGGCCAACATTTCTAAAAATATTTTCTTTTTTGTATTGGTCTTAAGTAATATTCTAATTTTCTGAAATACTGATTTGGGGGTTTTCATTAGTTGTCAGTTATAATCATCAAAATTAAAAGGAATGAACACTTGAAATATATCAGTCTGTGTGGAATGACTGTATACATTATGCAAGTTTCACTTTTTGAATGGAATTACTGAAATCAACTTTTTGATGATATTCAAATGTTATGACCAGCACCTGTACATCCTTTTAAGATGCATCTGTTGTCCGGATCTTATATGTTCATAGTCAGATCCCAATGCCTTTTTAAAATGTGGAGAGGTTCAGGACAAAGCATCTGTTAGAAACATGTCTAAACAAGGCAGTGGGAACCACAAGTGTCTGAATAAATTCTGTTCTCGCTACAGGAGGTCAGCAACAAGCAGCCCATAACCTGACCACAAGGGAGGTTGGTTTATATTACTTAGAGGGAATACAGTTTTTCAGGGTCAAGCTTTGCCAAAATATTTCTGTAAACAAAAGGAGTCTATTTGGTTGTCTTTTTTGTAGTTAAGGTAGTGTTATATTTCATATAATCTCTTTCTGGGCTTAAATGTGGTCAGTTGTCAACTTTGGATTGTCCACATATCTATGTTCTGGCTATGTCTATCAAAAATCTGCCCACAGCTGAATCTAGTTGCCTACCTCTTTTAAGCACAATCACTGGTAAATACAGGGACAAATACAGACCCTTGGGTTACCTCTGTGCTGAATTTTTGATAACTGTAGGATGGCTTCCATTTTTGAAAATTGAACTGAAGACTCGTCTTTCTCACAGTTCATGGTGAGTTTCTGGTTTCTCTTTGAGAAAGAGAGCAGGCTGAGAGATGATACAATCAGAGCAATCGCAGTGGGAAGAGGTAAACTGAAACAAAATGTTGTAAACGACAAAAGGCCGAGTTGCATCTCGGCAGGACGAGACTGAGGAAGTGACTTAACAGGTTGTACAGAAAGAAAGGTTTATTGTGAAGACACCTAGGTCCAGCTGAAATACAAGATTCCTTAAAGTAAATCAAAAGAAGGAAAGGCAGATGTGGATGAAAACAGGGCTTGGACAAGAGACAAAAACGGTGTTTAAACAGAACAGACAGACGAGGAACAGACACAGGTTTGTCATGCTGCTGATTAATTCCAAATGATGCGTGCCGGGTTATACTGTAGCTGACGACTGAGCTGGCCTGGGGATCTGAACAAAGACTGAACTCGACTTTGAGTTTACAACCAGTGTCAGTGACCACCTAGTGACCTGTTCGGATTTTAAACATTGCTCTGTGCATTGATGTACTTCTATTGTAATTTTATTAAATAGTTTCATATGCACTTTCTGTCATGTTATTATTTAACAGGTAGAGAATGTGGGCAAAGATAATTTTATCTGAAAGAGCAGTGGGGCTGGATAGAAACCCATTGCTGTGTTTTGTGTGCCAGAGGCTGTAGACCACTTTCTGCCAGCTCTTGTTCATTTGAAGTGAATAATGAATTTGTTCATGCACTTATTTCTAAGTTCACAATGTTGTAGATGGAAAATACTTGACATAACTGAATGAGGATGTTTATTAATTTCATGACCACCTGAATAGGCCCAGGTTTCATCAAGGCTTTGGGTCCAACAATATTGTACCACCTAACTAGCGCTAGCTAGTCCATCCATTCGCCCCCTTCCTCACTAAGTCAAGGTAGAAGGCAGAAAACTCATCCTCCCAATTTAAAGGCTGGGTGGGATCTAGCGTAAATGTCAGCTCTAATGTAACTAGTTTGAAATGTTGTCAGGTCTGGAGCTAGTCTTTGTATGCAGTCAGTTTTACATAAATGGGACACTGTAGATACATGACTGGAAGTGTGATTACTTAATAGGCTAATACTGCGATGGAAGACTCCTAGCATATACTTGAAAAAACAAATACAGGAAATTTCCTGGGCATTAATAGAGCTGAAGTAATCTGCTGAAAAAGGGGGGTGGTGGGAGAGGGAGAAAGAGAAAGAACATGGTGAAATGGAGAATTACAAACCACATGAATGGAAAAAATTAACACTGACAATAAACACTAGGTCATAGATCCCATCTTAACAAGGGATTTAACTGGAGTGTTGTGTTGCATTTTCTCCCTGCAGACAGTATGGAGGAGTCTGTACAGATGAATGTATTGCTGTTGAGTGGAGCGGTCCTCCTGACAGTCATCGTGTGGGCTGGCCTGTGTCTCAGGTGCAGAAGACACAACCTGCCCAGTAAGTAATGACTGCAACCTTGAGGGAATAAACATATTTCAGTTTAATCTATTTAGTCACTATTGAAGACTGAACAGCACTTACAGTTTTTCTCATGTAACACCATCTAATTAGTTATAAAGTTGTGTAAAAATGTAATTGTAGCTAGCAAGCTAGATATGCATGTAACTCTTGTATTTACCTAACTAGTCTAACCAAGTTAGCCTATCAAAACAATACATGTAATCAAACTTTAGCAACTACATGAACACATTCAACACAAAATGGTAGCCAATTGCCATATGTAAGTAAGACACTGAGATCGACTTTTAACACTGAATAATCTGTGTAGTCAGTCAGGGAGAGAAACACCAGGAAAGTGGGCTAGCATTCATATATTTATGCAGGCTCTACTTTTTCCTGTGTTAAAGGACAATTTGCCAAAGGCTAATGTAGATATTTTGTCTCTAATCCCAACATTCTTAAAGAATAATCTGGTATGATTTAAGATGACCATTGAAACAGTCCAGCAACAGTGTCATATATTCTTTTTGAGCGCTTTAAACAAACAGTCAATCGAGCCAATAAAGCTGTCTCTTTCACAAGAACAGAGCCAGACAAAACGTCTCACCAAAAAGACTAGGCATGCCCATTACTAATGATTACCGATTAGTTACTAGGTTTTTGACCACACTGAGTGGTTTGTTAGGTGAGTAAACGCTAAAACTATTAACTCTTTAAGAAGGCAAAATGTCAAGGGGTGTGTAGACTTTCACATAACATGATTTTATTTCCCCTCAGCATCCATTCAGCAGCGCTTCAGCGAGGATTACCGTCAACCGTAAGCACATTTTTATATCAATGTATCGCTGATGCACAGTGTGGTGTACCAGACGTGATGATGTGCAGTGAACCTGAATGTTTGCATAATATCTCCTGTTGACTTTGCAAGAAATGACAAGTGTGAGTCATGTTAGGAGTCTGCCCTTAGCCAACTGTCTTGTTGCTTCCCCACACAGATCCCCAGGATTTAGCTTGGCCCGCCCACCGTGTAAGTTTATGTGCTGTAAAGTTCTACCCAGATCTTTTCATGATAATACACTTTGTTATAAAAGGTTGATGTTTGATGAACCTTTCTCCTCAGATGCCTTTGCTGCCACAATTTGCAATGATCAACCTTCCAGCTTTCTTTCTTCCCTGTGAGTTACTACACAAACACACACAACCACACACAGAAACACAGTCAGAGATTCTGTTTTAACATCCTGAATGCAATGTAAACTCATAGAGCATGTGTAAGCATTATAGTTTTGTGTGTTAGTCAGATATTAGCTTTTTTCCACAAAAATATGTAATGTTGTTGCTGGCATGAAAGGGTTGGAGTTTGATGAATAAATATACTCAAGTGTCAAGACTAAACCCCTGTTTGGCCAATCAGAACATTCTAAACGGCAAAATAATGTAATTGTTTATTACAGTTTTTTCGGGTAGTATATTGGAATCAATCAATTTAATCTTAGTCTGCTATAGTTTGAATGACATGTCAAAGAAGACAAGAGACACAAGATTTTGCTGTGTAAACTTGCAATGTCGAACACATTTTCGATGGAGTGTGAAGACAATTTGGTTGGAACTGTATCATGTTTCTGTGAAGTCGACAGCCACAATCCTACGTGATACATTTGAACATGCTGTTTAAATTCAGACCCTATGGTAGTGATTATGTAAACCAAAATAGCATTTTTATTCTCTCTTGTAATGTAAACAAACCCTAAGGTGCTCTAATATGGCACCAATCTTACCACCAAACTTTAAGTTCTAACCTCAACTGTGCTGCTAGCTCACGAATGGCAGGTTAGCCCAAGGGGAAATCCAATTGGCCAGCATCGTAATGGGAACCTGGGGTCTTTTCAACAAAGATGTCCTGATTTCATTGTGATCTAGTAACTCCCTCTGACAGGCTGGGTAACTGCAAATGCTAATTTAGATAATCTGGAAAGTGAGCGTGCCCTCACACACACTGACCCCGATTACATCCTGTTTCAATAAGCAGCGTGGGACAAAAAAATAGCTTTCTGCTATTTTCAACTGTCCTTAATCCTTTGGAATGTGTTGTGTTGACAGGACTGTAGAAATGGTGCAGTTGGATATGGTGAACAGAAATATTAAAATAATCAAACTAAGAGAAAGTGCCTACAAAAACAAAACTACTGAAGTAAACCAAACTCATCTTTGCCAAATATGTAAAATTCTGAACAAAATAACTTAATGTTTAGCTACATTTATAGGTACCATGCTCCCCAATGGCATACAGTCCCATCCAAAAGTATTGGAACAGTTTTGATCTTAAACCCAAATGTCTTCAGTGAACAACAAAAACAAAGGCATTTGCCTTACCGTTCGAATACTTTGGGAGGGGACCGTATATCCAAAATCATGCATACTAGTGTTTAAATAGTTAGAGTTAGTTTAGATATTATTTAAAAGGGGAAGAGTTTCAGAAGTTTGGGGGAAATTGGGCAGGGACTGCAGTCCTAGTTTCAAGGGGAAAATTAGTCCATCAAAGAGGTAGAAAATCGTTTCCTGGGTTGAATGTAAGGATGAAATTGCCAAGAGACCAGAGGTGGCAGAATTCCTTGAAGGTAAGAGATGGCAGTTCCCCTTGCTGCTCCATGGTTTTGTTGTGGAATTAAGCTTTAAGTTGAAGCCAGAGGAGGGTGCAGATTTGGTTGATGTGGGAACTTGATAAAGTGAAAAATCAGATGTGTTTCGGCATTCTGGATGAGTTGCAGGAATCTGGCAAAACGGGGGGTCCTACCAATAGTCAATTGTAATAATTCAGCCCTGCACCGCTTATTGTTGGAGGTAATTTTTTTTTTATGTTGTAAAGCGTGAACCTTCAGGAGCAAGTAAGGTTTGTTGAGAACAACAGGTAATAGGGTCCATATATGTCCTCACCATATGACACTGACCACAAAACATTCTGAGACTGTTTTGGAAGTTAGAGCTGATTTGAAGAAACACTCGAACACAACCATAAGAACCATGTTACAATACTGTAACAGTATTTATAGTATAGAAATGTAGTTTGTAATTTGTTACAGTTTTTTTAAGTATGTTAAATTACTATTATGCATTTGTGACATTGCACAATTGTTGCTAGCCTGAGGAAGGTAGACTTGCATTTTCATCCTAGAATGTGAAAGGTTTATATAAGGCGGCAGTCATAGCTTATCTGATATCACTGTCTTTTGATATTATATCCTAATCCATCTAAATACTTTTTCCCACACTATGCTAAGGTATAGATGGGTACGTCGGGTATATCTCTCAACTTCCTCTGCTAAGGCAAAAGGTGCAACAATGTATTACCTTCCAACACAAAAAATACTATAGCTGATGGTACTATGGTAGAGAAAGGATCCACTCAAACTATGTTATACTAATGAAAAATTATAATCCCACCTTTTTAAAAGAAAAATCCTGTTCCTGATACCTGCCATATTTCAGACTAATCTGATTATTAGAGGGGTATTGTATTGCATGCAGCGTCTAGACCACCCTTTTTGACTTCGCTGCTAGACTATGCTGGATTTCTATAAACATTTAATTGAGTGATTTGGTTGCATGTCATTGCTGCTAATTTTCATTTTAGCTACATCCAAGGCATCCGACTTTATACAAAAAATGCATTGATATAATACAGAATTGCTATTAAACCAAATAACATTCACATAAATGTTACTAACCTTACAAACCAATATCCCAAGGTAATATGCTTGATCAGTTTGAAACCTTCTCTGGCCATGGAATCAGTTGGAATGAGAGTCAACTAGAGGTGGTACAGATCCCTTTACTCTAGAACATTTGATAATTTCCCTATACAGATATACTTGTCTGGGGATGGAAGTTCAGAATCACATTTAGAATCACCATTAATTGCTAATGAAATCATCATTAAATACTTGATTTGCGAGATGAGGATTTAATGTATGTCTACAGTTTCATCTACATACACCTTTCCATTTTTGTTACAATACAGTCTAATTCTAAAATAGATATTTTTTTCTTTGTCACTCTGCACACAACACCCCATGGTGACCAAGCAAAGTTTTTGGGTTTTTGTATTTTCAGGTGTCACAGGTGACATGTCCTCTAAGATCAGATCTCTAGATGTTCTCCTTACACCCAAATCTGCCATAGAATTGATTACATGTACTGGCCAGAGTGGATACGGCAATGTGGGTTTCCTTTGGTTTGTAGAGCCTTATTTCTGTGTGACTTTTGCTATTTCTTGGCATTCCTGTAAATATAGGCATGTATGCATGATGGATGCTGATAATGTTTCATTTAAATATGTAGCAATCTTTGATGTCAAGGCAGCCCTTTACCTCCCCAATTTTCTTATAAGTCAATATCTACATGGTATGTTTTGCAGACTTGGTTTCTGTTTTTATGCAGGGATCAGTTGAAGTGTTCTTCACGAATGTATAGATGGAGTGTGTAATGCCCCTTTTAAAGTACTGTAATATGCTGCATTTATTTATTATGCTTATGCTTGTTCCATATTTTTTCTCCTTTTCACAATTTTGTTATATCCAGTAGTTTCTATGGCCATATCTCATTGTGACACCTGAGCTACAACGGCATGTGTAAAGTTTTAGATTGCTACATGTATTGTTTGAGGACATGCCCACTCACCTGATGACCTCAGTAAGCTTTGAAGGCACCCGAGACACCAAAGAGAGTCACTAGAGCGCAATAAGTATCCTCCCTGTGTAAAGCCAATTTACTATGGGACTTTCCAGCAAATAAACTTGTGTTTGACACTAGTTCCAAGTTAATCCCAGATGAAAATAGAGGCCAATATTACCTGTTAATGCTTACTTATCTTTCTATCCATTAGATCACAACAGAGACCCAACTCTGTCACTCCAAATGGAAATGGTGAGGTATCTGTTTCTCTTACTCCACATCAATTGTCTATTTTTGCCATGTTATCTGTGCTCCCCTTTCACCGCCTATATTTATAATGTCACACAATTTATTTATTGAGAACTTTTCATTCTTGCAGGGAGCAATCTCAGTAGTGACGGCCAAGAAGAAGGTAATATGAATATACAGTGTCATAAGTTTGCATACCCTGGCAGAAATTGTGAAATTTTGACATTGATTTTGAAAATATGACTGATCTTGTAAAAATACTTTCTTTTATTGAAGGATAGTGATCATATGAAGCCATTTATCATCATATAGTTGTTTGGCTCCTTTTGAAATCTTAATGATAACAGATGTCACCCAAATGGCTCAGATCAAAAATGTACATACCCTTAAATGATTGGACTTGTTATAGACATACAAGGTGACACAATGGTGAAAATGGCAATTAAAGGTTAATTTCCCACACCTGTGGCAATTAGTGTCTGTTTATAAATATTCACTGAGTTTGTTATCGCTCAAGTGGTTGCCCTGAGCAGCCTAGATACTGAGCTATGAGGAACAGAAAAGAACTGTCAAAAGACCAGCATAAAGAAGTACTGAAACTTTATATAGATGGAAAGGATATAAAAAGATATCCAAAGCCTTGCAAATTCCAGTCAGTACTGTTCAATCACTTATTAAAAAGTGGAAAATTCAGGGATCTCTTGATACCAAGCCAAGGTCAGGTTGACTGAGAAAGATTTCAACCAAAACTGACAGAAGAATTGTTCAGGATACACAGAAAACCCCACAGATAACTTCAGGAGAAATACAGGCTGCTCTGGTTTCAAGGAGCACAATACGACGAAACTTGAACAAAAATGAGCTGCATGGTTGAGTTGCCAGTAAGAAGCTTTACTGCGCTAATGCCACAAAAAAGCCCGGTTACAATATGCCTGACAACACCTTGACAGCCTCACAGCTCCTGGCACAATGTAATTTGGAGTGATAAGACCAAAATAGAGCTTTATGGTTAAAACTATAAGCGCTATGTTTGGACAGATGTCAACAAGACCTATAGTGAACTGAATACCATCCCCACTGTGAAGCATGGTGGTGGCTCACTGATGTTTTGTGGGTGTGTGAGCTCTTAAGGCACAGGAATCTGGTGAAAACTGATGGCAAGATGAATGCAGCATGTTATCAGAAGATACTGACAGACAATTTGCATTTTTCTACACTTCTGAGTACAACTGTATACCCTACTACAGCAGTTTGGAAAGTTTGTGGTTTAGAAAGTTTGGGCATTATTTATGTTCAGAATTTTGGCATAAATTCTACTTTAAGTGTCCTACTAATTAAACAAATTTCAATGAACAAAATGTTAGATATAGTTAGTATAAAGAAAATGCTAAAGGTTGGCAAACTTTATTTTGCCACTGTATGTTTAAGAACGCTGATTACCTCCAACAGTATACAGCTGAAAGAAATTGAAAAATAAAATGTTGTGTCTTGGAATGTTTAGATTTTAGATTATCTTATTTGAGAACAAAATAATGTTGCATTACCATCTGTGACAACAGCACATGGTTCTACTCAAACTTTGTTCAGACAATGGAACATTATTAGACCTATTAGAGCTGCCAACATTTTTGAGAAATTGCTTAAATTGATACTGACAACCATTTTTGAACACTTTAACATACTATTACCAGTTTCCGTGTTGCCATTGTCCAATTATTCACCCATATTACTAAATGATACAGTTTCAAACGTCTTATGTCTCTAGTTCAGGCTGCTTAAACTAAATCTGCAAAATGCTTGCTAAACATGTTGCATGTGGTTGCATGGTCAGTGTCAATACCTTTTCTTGTCCCACCCCTAGACGTGATTGATTGACGTATGACTGTGGATTTGTTATCTCTGTTCCACAGTGTACGTCAATGAGATGAAGGATAGTGACGAAGAAGAACAAGGATCAGGATACCTGTGAGATTCCCTTGCACAGACTCCCTGGAAAAAAGTGGCAGTTGTTACTGACTGGATTACAATTTTATGCTTATTTCTAGACTATTGTGTATTGGTGTTTCCTAAGGTTTGTGTAACATCTACTGTTCCTCTTTACAGAATTGTATTACCTTCAGAGATTCCTGAGACAGAGTCTCTCTGTCATTCTCACCAAAGTCTTGTCTCTAAAAGCACCCAAAGCACAGGTAGGTAAACTGGAAGCTGCAAAGCTACACACTTTCAGGGGTTGGATAAAATATGTAAGCTCTATTGTTTTGTCTGCAATCTGAGAAATATCCCTCTTCTTCATAATGTCAAGGAGAGGTGACTTGAATTGATTCAATTATTTTGTGACGTTATCTTGAGGCTTGTGGTTGAACTGTTTTCATTGACAGATTGGCTTCCATAACCTTTAAGCTGTCAGTGGACAAGGCAATCTTAATGTATTGTGAAGCTAAGTACAGTCCCTTATGCTGAAATGCTGTGTAGAAGTTCAAGACACTGAAATACATGGATATTAAAATACATGCATACTACCATATTTAATCCAGATCACGTTCAATATGTGACATGATTTTAAATAATTTTATTGATTAGTACCAGCCGTCTGTCATTTCATTTTATGTATTTCATGCTTCGATCGTTAGACAGACATTTTGGAGAAAACTGTAAAGATGGACAAATAACACATTTGTTGGAATGCAATTACAGGTTGAAAAGACTGCGACTATTCAAATCATACTCTTATTTAACTTCTCCACAGAGCCTCCGTATGTCAACATAGAAATCGAGAAAGACATTGACAATGGTAAGTGATCCAACATAAGTTAATCCTGTTTATTAACTATATAGAAATCATAATGTTTTGGACTAGAATGTATATAACTTTTTTTATTACAGAAAACAGTGGTGCAGAGAACTATGTGAATTTGGAATCTATGGAAAGTAATGATATAAGTGATGACAATGATTGTGAAGACTGCAATTACGTCAATACAAAAGGTAATTGCTATATTTAACAGAATAATAACTTAGAGACAAAATAGGAATTTTATTTTCAATGTAAATCAGAAAACCTTTGTCAGATATGGGCTATCCTAAATTACACTTTTTAGGAATAGCTGATAAAGTAAATTGAAAATGCCTTTTTTTTTCTCTTAGATATGTGATGTTTCCACCATCATGGGGCAGATTCAGACGTGAGGAGATGATTGATGCATTTATCAGATAAAAGTTGGACTGATTTATTATACAGTGTGCTAGGAAAACATATTTGCACCTTTCAAATTTTTTACATTGAATGATATCAGATCTTCAACCTAATATTTGAAAAAATAACTATCCTGAGTGAACGTACAACACAAATGTTATACATATTTAATTCATTTATTAAAGAAAGTTATACAGGGCCCCCCATTTTAAAATATAATTGCCCCCTTAGACACTTAACTGGTTACACCACATTTAGCACCAATAAATTCAACTGAACGCTTTTGAAGTTATTAATTACTTTTTCAAAATACCATGAACTGTTTTGAATTATTGATTGCTGCATTTCGGCTTCAGCACCCAGATTGATATCCGGCAAATGCCAAACATCCCCAAACTATGTTTGGGGATGACACTACCACCCTCATGCTTGATCGTTGTGAGGTTCTTGCTGTAGTATGCAGTGGGGATTTTTGACAGACATGAAGGGGCCCACATTGACTAAAAAGTCAAAATCTTGACTAATCTGTCCCTAGAACATTGTTTCAGAACTTTTGAGAATCATCCAGAGGCAGTAACTTTTTCACACCTGAAGATTGCAGGTTTGATAACCTTGCACACCAAACAAATGGAAGACTAAAGATTAGATTAAATGTCAAGACTTCTATATTACTGCAATACACAAAAATGCTGATATAACGTAGAAGAATTTGCAAAAATGCTGAAACTTTTGATGGGGCAAATACTTCTTTATGGCACTGTACGTAGGGATTCTGCAAACTCACTTCAGCTCTCTCTGATCTATGCAGTAAAAATGTGCCTTGTTATGAAATGTGTTTCAAGATGTATTGCAAGTTTATCCCTTCTGGTGCGGTCTGTCACTAGGTCACTTAAGATCGTGGCCACATAATCATACCCAGCTTACAGTCACACATTCATCACCACTCCTCTCTGTTTTCAAACAAACAGTAAATAGTTAAAGATAAAGAGCAATTGTTTTAAATGGCAGTAAGCCAGAATAAACTTAATTTCAGTAATGCTGCAGCCCCAGCCAATCAGTTCCCTAAACATCCTAAAGATGTTCTCTGGTTGCTGGGGCATTAATGTATTTAATGTGATTTGCTGACTATTCCTGAGAATGCTTGTTTAGTTTGTTTCTTGTTACTGTATTTAATTTTTACTGTGGTGCCAACATGTCAACTACAATAAAACATTGTTGTATTGTTGTTTAACTTACTCTTGTCACAAAGTTAAGTAAAGTTTTCTTTAATCTATGAACCAATTTGATGTTCTAAATGCATTGTGGGAGATGTGTTTTGGTTGGCATAGTTGACTATTTAAGATCATTGTAATAGTTAGTTCAGTTCACTGATCTTTCACCTAAGTGCTTACAGGTTTGTCATATACCTGCGTCTAATGTCTTCTTTGTCCCGATGTTATCTGTTTTACTTCATAAGATCTGGTGCCAATTTCATTCGTGTAAATGTCTTTCAATCGTCTACACCCTTGTGCACAATCAGTAAGGGTACAAGATTAAAGGTTAGACGGTCAAATTAAGCATGTTAGAAAGATATCTAAATAGGGCCAGAGTAACCAAAAGGCTCGTTATGTTGGTGTACAGATGGAGGGATTTTTTTTTTTGTTGAACCTCTGTGTCTACAACATTGGATAACACTTTATTTGGATAGCGAATCTGTAATTTTTTTACAGACTACCAATAACATTTCAATGAACATTAAACCTCATCATATCCCTAATATTTACCCTTTTCCTAATCCTTACCCTTATTGTAAACACAAATCTAACCTTAGCAAGCATTTATATTTTGTTGATTGTATGAATATCTGAGTAGCATATACAGATGGTAAATTTGACTTTCATAATTAAGTGGAATCCAAAACATTCAGACCCGTGGTGTTCTCAAGACTAGGTTTTTGTTTTACAACTTCTATAGGATGACATCCATTTAGAATGATCAACTTGTCATTTACTATAGTCTAATGTTTTTTTTAGGTGTGAGAGAAAGTAAGAGAAAGAGATAAGATCACAAAGGTAGTGGTGGTAAGAGACCAACTGTAAAAAATGTATGCGACAGCAGAAAAAAAGGCGCATTGGGTTGGCTGAGCTTGACAGTAGGTTAAAAGAGCTGATGATAGGAGAGAAAGAAAGAGAGTGAACAGTGGGCACAGACAGAAAGGTGCAGCAGGGAAGGCACCCAGGTTTGTTGCTTGAAGTAAATTTAAAGAGGGGAAGGAGGCAGACGTCTATGGAAACCCGGAGTGGATAAAACAAACTGACTATTTAAGTAGAGTTGTATGTGGTAGCCAGGAAAGGCAGGCAAGCAACAAACAGGTTTGGTATGCCCTAAATCAGATGCCTCCAAAATGGCGCAGGTCTGGTATAGCTGACGACTGAGCTGGCCTGGGGATTGCAGTCTACTTGGCCTGAACTTGACCTCAGGTTTAAAACTGGTCTCATTAAGAGCCTGGCAGATTATCAGGGACATAGGTACCTGACCTTCAGTTTGGATTCTACACACATCGGTAGGTAGATTGATTCCTACTTCATTTCATGTTTCTTAACCTCAAGGTTACTAGATAAGTAGTTAGAAGTGGAGAAGTATTGAAGTAATGAGGTTGTTCTTGAGGTTGACAAAAAATGTATATCACAATATATTGATACAATGACACATAGAAAAATATGTTTATAGCATTAATGTGTACTCACCTTTTTGTAAATAACCTTTTAGTAATACTACTTTGCTTGATGTAACCATTCATTTGCACCTTTATTAGCATTCATACAAGCAAATACTTGAAATTTTGTTCTAAACCTTTTCCAGGGTTGGCTTTTCGTAATGAACAGCACTGACCACATGCCTGACATCTGGTTCTTATAGTTATTGTCAATAATCTATTGTTTACTGTCCAAGTTCCACACAGCTGTTTTGGGACATCTGCAATTACATAAATAGAATCTAGACTTTCTAAGGGAATTTAAATGTTCTTTAGCATCATGGCCAACTGAACAAAATCCATGTTTTGTGAAGGCCTTGGGTCCGTTAACACTAAACCATCTAAGTGTGGTTTTAACCCTTTAGTCCATCTAGTCCACGTTTCCCTCCATCTCTTTTGCTCTACCCACATTTGAACTGTCTTTGAGATTAGGTGGAAAGGTCACTTTTGTTGCCCTCGCCACAAGTGTTGCTCTTATACAAAATAGCCAAATTTGTTTGCATTATGGACACTTCAGAGTTTACCTCACTACCAATTCAGATGTTGAGAAGGAGCAAAGCAATGAAAAAAAGTCATACCAGAAATGAACAGAAGCCCTCAAGAAACCATTTGAGATGGGTATTATTTCTCTATGTATTTCAAATATGAGCATTTTATAATTTGTATATCACTGGCCTTAACTATATAAGAGATATATTTAACTGTGTGCCTGCTGAAAGGTGTGTGATATTTAATAGGCAATACAAATTGTGAAAAGTTTACTAGTGTTTCCTTTAACTTGAAAATACAGGAAATCCGTTTCCTGGCATTAGAGAGCTGAACTCAACCGCTAAAAGAGAGAGAGAGAGAGCGATAAATGTGTGCAATGAATCAAGTAACACAAGAAAATGTCATTATTACTTAATACTGGCAACCATATTGTTATTCAGATGGGAAATGTGAAGCTTTGTATTCCTGCACAACAAGGATTTTTACTTTTCAGTCAAATCCTAGCTGAGAAAAGAATTGCTTAAAAATGCTTTAGTGTGATGTTAGTTTTATCCTTAATAGATGTCTGATTGGTATGTTCTCCCTGCAGACAGTATGGAGGAGTCTGTACAGATGAATGTATTGCTGTTGAGTGGAGCGGTCCTCCTGACAGTCATTTTGTTGACTGGCCTGTGTCTCAGGTGCAGAAGACACAACCTGCCCAGTAAGACTGAGGAGTATTGTATAACATCTACAGCTCAACATGAATGCTTTTACTGTTAGTATGTGTGCTGCCAGGTTTATGGGTCACATAGAAATAATATTTGATTTCTTCTCAGTTTCCATTCACCAGCGTTACAGCGAGGATTATGCTCAACCGTAAGCACACATTTAAAAATAAAATTAACATATGTTTGGCAATAAATACCGGTGATAAATTAAAAGAAAAACAAACCTTACTGAGACACTTTAGTCTGTCTCAGTAAGGTGCCAGGGCACCACGAACTGCCAGATCAGCTTCAGTGTGCCTTGCGGTGGATTCTACGTAACTGTGGAACTCTAATGGCGGGACAGAACACCAATCTTCCAAAAGATATTCCCGTATTGATGATGATGATGTTGGTGGAGGCTGCTGTGTGACATTTCCCACAGGTGTTCAATTGGGTGGGTACCTGGTGACTGCAAAGGCCAAAGCTCATAATTTTCATCATCATTATCATACTCACCAAATCATTCAGGGACCCCTTGTGCCTTGTGGATCCTGGAAGAGACCCAATAATGAAGCATCTTTCAGAATCACTTCAGTCTTTTCTCTTGCTATCTTGATCCAAAATCAAGGTCAAATGGGCATGCTCAGAATTTGTGTACATGCCACAGAGAGTCATAGGATTTTAATCGCTTAATTGTATTACGCAGTACATCTGTATTCTTTTAATTTGTCACCCGTCTGTATGTCCAATGCTCTGTGTTGTATCAGAGGTTAGATGATCATAAATGTGCCCATATGTTTGCCCAAACCTCCTACTGACTTCAATGCATGTGACAAATGTGAGTCATGTTAGGAGTCAGCCCTCAACCAACTGTGCTTTCTTCCCCACTCAGCAACACGGGATTCATTGTGGAACGGCCACCGTGTGAGTTTATTTTAAATGTGAAGTTCTACCCACATCTTTTCATGATAACTCTTCAGAACTTCTGTGGTGATGATTAACCTTCCTCCACAGACAACCCCTCTGCTGCCACAAGCTGGGGTGCCCCACCTTCCAGCCTCCTTTTGCCCATGTGAGTTACTACATACACACACAATCTGAAATTTCTCTCATTAAAGATTGTATGGCACACATGAGCGCTAGAGACCTAAGTGTGTGGGTTTTGACGTTTAAATATTGTAGGTGTTGCAAGGTTAAGTAGTCACACAGACTCATTACCAAGTTAAAACCTTGGTTTCTTTCCCACAGTTCACCACAGATAGTTCAGAGATCTGTCACTCCAACTGAAAATGGTGAGAATTCTCTACGCTGCACGGCCTCTTTTCTATCTTACCTGTTTAACACCATCTTTGTAATGTCACAGCTCAGTTCCACGTTAACAGTTCCTTTTTTCTTGCAGGGAGCAATGCTAGTTATGAGAATCCAGGAGAGGGTAAAATGAACTCTAACTATATCCTACTACATTAAACTACACTGAACCCCTCAGATTTGTGTGCAGTATACTGCTGAAGAACTTTGAAAGGGTCAAATTATGTTGCTTCTCTGTGGCACTTTCTCACAAGTCTGAATTGCAAAAGTCCAAATGAGAGAAAATCCTGTCAATCACAGAATGGTCAATTGGCTCAGCATTATCAAGAGTGGACAGGCTTGCCTTGTCACATGGTTATAGAGACTTGTTGTGCAAGCTCAACTGTGGTTGTGGGCCGCATAATCCTGTCTCATCCGCACAGTTTCTGGCAAGTGCTTTTCTGGTTGAGTGAGTGGCTTAATACATAATGCATAAAAGAGGACATGACTTCGATGTAATGCTCTGTGTAGAGCTTATTGAAAAGTGTATTATTCCCTTGTTTAGCAATACCCTCATATACACAGTGAAACCTCTTCTGTAAGGCTGTCATTGTGAATGGGATAACATGATATTGGATGAAGATAAAAACTGGGCACCCATTTATTTTTTTTGTGTGCTATTCTACATCACATAGAACAAATATGTTTAAAAATGTTTTGCAATTGGATCTGGCCTTCTATAATTGGATATTAAACCAAGTACTGTCTGATTTGATTGTTTAACAGCTGTGAATGTGTGTTTTAATGGTTCTTTCATCACTGTTCTACAGAGTTGGTGGAAGACGAGGTACCGGGATCAGAATACCTGTGAGTGTTCATTGAACCAAGACATATCAATGTTACATTGATTACAGTGCTTTTCCCTTACTTCCTAGACATAAAAACCTTGGCGGGTGGACTATCTTGGCTAAATACAATGAAAAAAGTAACTGCCAGTAAAAATCTAACTCTTAGCAATGTAATGTTATGTTTCAAGCATATTGCAGGTTTTTGTAACACATAATTATAGGTAACATATGGGGATTTAAATGAGGGGGTTTGGGTAGCCAGGCCCCACAGCTGATGCAGCCTCTTGTTCTTCTTATTAGAGATGTTTTACCTTCAGAGCTTCCTGGGACTGGGTCTCTGCGTCGTTCCAACATGAGTCTTATGTCAAAAAGTTCCCAAAGCACAGGTAGGTAGAGGAACAGGTGTCTCTATTACTTTGTGAGATCAGACATCTTGGGTTTAAATGCTGTTCAGTGACAAACTGTCTTCTGTGCTCTGTAAGCAGTCTGAATATAGGGTTTGACAGCAACCCGTTCTTTGGTTTAGTTCCCTTGGAACCATTTCCATTTCTTAACATTTTACCATTTGTATTTGCTTTCTTAACACCTCCAAATCACCCACAAAGCATTTAAATTATTTGTGACACTTAAAACATGTTAAGCTAAAACATTAGCATGTGAAAAGAGTTCCAGGTTGACTCAACAGAGATACAGTGGGAATAGAAAATCACTACCCCTTTCAAACTTACAGCCTGAAATGGAAACAAAAATCTGCTTTTCCCAGCTTTATTTACACACACTAACCCACAATATCAAAGTGAAAAAACACTGTAAAAAACAAACAAAATTAATGTAAAATATTTGGATAAATGAACATCCCCAAGTTCATACTAGGTGGAACCACTTTTTGCTTGAATTCCAGCTGTGAGTCTCTGAATACATACTTTTGACTGTAATATTTCACCATTCATCCTTGCAGAATTGTTCAAGCTCAGACACATTTCAGTGACCACTCATGGACTGCATGCTTCAAGTCATTCCACAGATTCTCAATGGGATTTAGGTCAGGGCTCTGACTAGGCCACTCAAGGACATTCACCTTATTGTCCTTCAAGAAAAAAGTTAACTATCTTCGCATTTTCCACTTTCTGGCAGAGGGCTGCAGGTTTTCCTCAAAAGTCTGTCTGGATTTCGCACTGTCCATTTGCCCTTCTATCCTGAAAATTTCTCCTGATCTATGCAACGTCTGGGTAGTGTCATATACATTTTACTTCTTGGTAAAGACTATAATTGTGTCCAAGGGATAGACAAAGCTACTGAAATCTTTTTGGTCCATCCCCTGACTTGTACCTTCCCACAACTTTATCCCATGGATCTTTTGAAAGAACAGTTCTGCCCATAGCAGATTCTTTGCTTTGAATTGCATTTGAATTTTGGTCTGTGAAAAACTGCTTTTATTCTGAACTAATCAAAGTAACTACGGTTGATCACAGACGGAAGCCAAGTGACTTGATATGAGATCTGGAAGGTGATTGGTTATACATCAACAAGTTTGCATTTGCAATTATCCAAAGCTTTATGCAAAGAGGGTATTTTACTGTTTTAATTTTAATAAATGTTCAGAGTTTTTTGGATATCCCCCTACTTGGATATTGTGGGTTGCTGTGTGACTAACTATACTCACTGTATAAGTTGTTGTCATCTTGTTAAAAGATTGCTTACCGCATACAGAAAACAACATGTATTTTGGCTGAACTATTATTGTTAGGTTCAAGTTACCTAATATCAACATGACATCCAAAACACTTGAAAGTCAAGGTTGTTACACTTTTACACATTGAAGATGAAATCACAATTGCAATGCATAACAAAAATTACAAGTTTAGAATATTTTTGTGGATTAATTTGCTGTCAATAAATAAAATTAATTTTATAAAGCCTTTTTCACATCAGCAGCAGTGCATTTACAATCTGAAACCCCAAAGTGCAAAGAACAAGAGTTAAGGCACTCTGGCTAGAGAAAAACTCCCTAGAAGAAAACCTAGAGGAACCAGACTGAGGGGTGGCCAGTCCTCTTCTAGCCATACCAGATGAAGATAATAGGACTAAGTGTTTTTTTGGCAACATCAATGTTTTTGCATGATCAGAACTCAAGCATTCTAATAAATGCATCTGGGCTGTGTCCAGAATCCAGATCAGCTGCATTACCAGGTAGACATAAGCGGGGACAATGAAGTTGGGTATGGGCAGTGGCCACAGGAATCATCAGTCAGCAACCTGATCTTCAACACAACAAAGAGGGCTATGAACAGGGACAGCTACTAGTCATTTGCACCAGGTTGTCCTGAGGCATGGTCCAAGGGCTCATGCCCTCAAGTTAAACAGGACATCAGGAGAGAGCTGCAAGGATACCTAAGTATTATTTTCAGACTGAACTGTGTTCCCAGTCAAACTAATGCAAGGTAACGATTTGGACTTAAATCCAATAGATGAGATGTATTTTATGAAGCTCTTTTTACATCAGCAGTTATCACAAAGTGTTTATACACAGACCCAGCCCAGGAACCCAAAAGTACAACCAACAGCAAGATTTGAAGCAAAATGGCAAAAATGTCCCTATCCTGTCCCAACATTAATAAGTGCAGCATAATACCCAGGGAATGAGACTGGGGTGGGCAGATCTGAAGGCACTGTTTCCTGGGTGTGGTGCAGCAGTTTGCAGT
>JACXGJ010003912.1:0-49913 GCA_016801105.1 Esox niger
AAACAGGACTAAGGCATCTCTCCAGTATGCATGATAAGATGACTTTTCAACTGTGATATAGAGAGGAAATTCTTTTTACAATTGAAGCAGTGGCGATACATATTTGGTAGTCAGTGAGTTGTTTGTTTCCAAAAGAAAAGTTCTCCACTCCAGGAATCTCATCTGTGTCACAGACATCAGAAATGTTAATAATCACCAGACTAACTGTACATGCCCATTCAATTGCCTAATTGGTATCTCGATTCTTCAACTTGAAATTTGTCTTTAGAAATGTTGGCCCATTTTGATAGGATAGCATCTTGCAGTTGATGGAGATTTGTAGGATGCACATCCAGGGCACGAAGCTCCCGTTCCACCACATCTCAAAGATGCTCTATTGGGTTGAGATCTGGTGACTGTGGGGGCCATTTTAGTACAGTGAACTCATTGTCATGTTCAAGAAACCAATCTGAAATGATTTGAGCTTTGTGACATGGTGCATTATCCTGCTGGAAGTAGCCATCAGAGGATGTGTACATGGTGGCCATAAAGGGATGGACATGGTCAGAAACAATACTCAGGTAGGGCGTGGCATTTAAATGATGCCCAATTGGCACTAAGGGGCTTAAAGAGTGCCAAGAAAACATCCCCCACACCATTATACCACCACCACTAGCACAGTGGTAACAAGGCGTGATGGATCCATGTTCTCATTCTGTTTACGCCAAATTCTGATTCCACCATCTGAATATCCCAACAGAAATCAGACCAGGCAACATTCTTCCACTCTTCAACTGTCCAATTTTGGTGAGCTCTTGCAAATTGCAGCCTCTTTTTCCTATTTGTAGTGGAGATGAGTGGTACCCGGTGGGGTCTTCTGCTGTTGTAGCCCACCCGCCTCAAGGTTGTGCGTGTTGTGGCTTCACAAATGCTTTGCTGCATACCTTGGTTGTAACGAGTGGATATTTCCGTCAAAGTTCCTCTTTTATCAGCTTGAATCAGTCGGCCCATTCTCCTCTGACCTCTAGCATCGTCAAGGCATTTTCGCCCACAGGACTGCCTGGACATACTGGATGTTTTTCCCTTTTCACACCATTCTTTGTAAACCCTAGAAATGGTTGTGTGTGAAAATCCCAGTAACTGAGCAGATTGTGAAATACTGGCACCAACAACCACGCCACGCTCAAAATTGCTTAAATCACCTTTCTTTCCCATTCTGACATTCAGTTAGGAGTTCAGGAGATTGTCTTGACCAGGACCACACCCCTAAATGCATTGAAGCAACTGCCATTTGATTGGTTGATTAGATAATTGCATTAATGAGCAATTGAACAGGTGTTCCTAATAATCATTTTGGTGAGTGTATACACATACACATATTATATCCTAAGGCTTCTTTTCAGAATATATGCACTGGTGAGCTTGCAGGCTACTTGGTCGAGAGAAACCCTTCCCACAGTCAGAACAGGAGTAAGGTTTTTCTCCAGTATGTACGCGCTCATGAGTTTTAAGGTTACCTGACTGAGAGAAACTCTTCCCACAGTCAGAACAGGAGTATGGCTTCTCTCCAGTATGTATGCGCCGGTGACTACTTAGGTGTAGAGATGCATAGAAACTCTTCCCACAGTCAGAACAGGAGTAAGACCTCTCTCCAGTATGTATGCGCTTGTGAGCTTTAAGGTGACCTAACAGAGAGAAACCCTTCCCACAGTCAGAACAGGAGAACAGCTTCTCTCCAGTGTGTATGAACTGGTGATGTTCTAGAGTTCTGGATTCAGAGAAACTCTCTCCACAGACAGAACAGGAGTAAGGTTTCTCTCTAGTATGTATGCGCTGATGAGCTTTAAGGTTACCTAACAGAGAGAAACCCATCCCACAGTCAGAACAGGAGTAAGGTCTCTCTCCAGTATGTATGAGCTGGTGACTTTTTAGGGATGTTGAGAAAGAGAAACTCTTCTCACAGTCAGAACAGGAGTAAGGCTTCTCTCCAGTATGTATTCGCTGATTAATATTAAGGTGACCTGACTGAGAAAAACCCTTCCCACAGTCAGAAGAGGAGAATGGCTTCTCTCCAGCATGTATACGCTGATGAACTTTAAGGTTACCTGACTGAGAGAAACTCTTCTCACAGTTAGAACAGGAGTAAGGCTTCTCTCCAGTATGTATGCGCTGATGAGCTTTAAGGGAACCTGCCTGAGAGAAACTCTTCCCACAGTCAGAACAGGAGAACAGCTTCTTGTCTTTGTAATCTTCCTTTTTTTTCTCTCCTGTATGTATGTGCTGATTCATTTTAAGGTGACCTGACTGAGCGAAATCCTTCCCACAGTCAGAAGAGGAGTATGGCTTCTCTCCAGCATGTATGAGCTGGTGATTTTTAAGGGTTTTTGAGTCAGAGAAACTCTTCTCACAGTCAGAACAGGAGTAAGGCTTCTCTCCAGCATGTATACGCTGATGAACTTTTAGGTTACCTGACTGAGAGAAACTCTTCTCACAGTTAGAACAGGAGTAAGGCTTCTCTCCAGTATGTATGCGCTGATGAGCTTTAAGGTTACCTAACTGAGAGAAACTCTTCCCACAGGTAGAACAGGAGTATGCCTTCTCTCCTGTATGTATAACCTGGTGTTTTTTTAGGTTTGTTGAGTCAGAGAAACTCTTCTCACAGTCAGAACAGGAGTAAGGCTTCTCTCCAGTATGTATACGTTGATGAGCTTTAAGGTTACCTGACTGAGAGAAACTCTTCTCACAGTCAGAACAGGAGAACAGCTTCTTGTCTTCGTAATCTTCCTTTCGTTGCTCTCCAGGTGAAGGAAATGTCCCCATTACAGCATTAATCTCCTCTGTGTGATAAATTTCAGGAAAGATAATTAGAGCAGTGACACAGTATCAATGCAGTTATAAGATTACATCAAATATCAAAGTATCTATTCCAAGAGTGTTAAGAATAAAAAACATCCAAACAATTTCTGAAATCATAGTTTCACGGTTTTACTAAGTACATTGCCAAAATAGAAATACATTCAATGCCCACCAAAATGTCTCAACCATGGTATAAACAAAACGCTGAAAATAATATTGTTTAACAAATTGATCACACAAAAAATACAAATCGAGATAGGACTATAAGAAGTTACATGCCTGAGAATTCTCATCTGAACTATTATGGCCATAATCAGGAAATGATAAATAACTGAATCTTAGATCAACCTGTCTAGAATATGACAAATATCTATTTTCTCCCAAATACAGAGAAGAGAATGATTTAAGTAGCAAAAAACTGCCAGAAGAGAAAGCCTACAGCTGTCATCACATCACAAACATGAGCACTTTTGGGACAAATGTAGGGCTACAATATGTTTGTGGAATAGGCTACAGTTATTGTGTTCCTAATCAGGTGAATTGAAAAATCTAAAATATGAATGGAGATACCAAAAGAGTCAAAAGATTTTGACCAGTCACAGAAAAAGAGAATAATGTTGATCATCGAACAAGAGCAGATGGTAAGTGAACAATCAGTACTTCCAGTCAACATGTTGGATACAGGAGAAATGGACTGGAGTAAAGACCTGAATAAGTTTTATTACCCCAGTTCAAACACTGTATTTTAAACAAACTGAGCATGGCGTTATTGTTTATATTACTACCAGAAAATTATCACCTTTTATATTTCGGAACAGGAAATCCAAATTGCATTGATAGTTTACTCTCCCCTCCCTATAGGAGTTCCATAAGTCTTTGGTACCAAACATGTATTCAAACCAGGAAAGTTCAGAGACAACATTAGCATAAATCACCAGTGTTGCCCTGAACCCCTGGTACCGGTGTAGCCAATAGTCACCTTGATGTTGGCCCCAGTAACATACTGCTACTGGCAACACAGAGTTACCGCTAACACAGAGTTACCGCTAACAGATTACTGACTCTCCCCGCTAGACTTTATCACTAAAATGCAGACTTTTAATAGATTCTAATAACATAAGCATACACATATTCAGCTCTGGAAACACCACTGCAAAATTATCAGTTCCTCTGGTTTTACTATTTGTAGGTATATGTTTGGGTAAAATGAAAATGTTGGTTTTATTCCAAAATACTGACAACATTACTCCCAAATAAAAATACGGTTATTTTGAGGATTCATTTCTGTAAAAAACTAATGGTGAAAAAAACAAATAAAGGTGGAGTTTTCACACCTCAAATAATGCAAAGAAATCTAATTCATATTCATTTTTCAGCAACAAAATACAAATGTTTTAATTTAGGAAGAGTTCAGAAGTCAATATTTGGTGGAATAACAAAGATTTTTTAATCACAGCTTTCATGCATATTGGCATGCTCTCCACCAGTCTGTCACATTGCTGTTGGGTGACTTTATGCCACTCCTGGCTCAAACATTCAAGTAGCTTGGCTTTGTTTGATGGCTTGTGACCATCCATCTTCCTCTTGATCAAATTCCAGAGGATTTCATTGGGGTAGAGATCTGGAGATTGGGCTGGCCATGACAGGGTCTTGATCTGGTGGTCCTCCATCCACACCTTGATCTCAATGGCTGTGTGGCATGGAGTATTGTCCTGCTGGAACAAACAATTCTCAGAGTTGGAGAACACTGCCAGAGCAGAAAGAAGCAGGTATTCATCCAGGATAACGTTGTACATCCTCCACTAAATGTCCCAGTGGGTGTGAGACACTGTGGCTTGTAGGCCTCTCCAGGTCTCAATTTAACCATTAGACGACCAGTTGTTGGGCAAAGCTGAAAATGTTACTTGTCAGAGAAGATGACCTTACTCCATTCCTCTACGGTTTAATCCTTATGGTCTTTTGCAAACTTCAGCCTGGCTCTTCTATGCTTCTCATGGATGAAGGGCTTTTATCTAGCTTTACACGACTTTAGCCCTGCCCCTATGAGCCTGTTTTGAACCGTCCTCACTGTGCACTTCACCCCAGCTGCTGTTTGCCTTCCTTTTTGTAGGTTACTTGATGTCATCCTACGGTTGTTGAGTGACATTCGAATGAGTCGATGGTCATCTCGTTCAGTGGACAGTCATTCAGTCATTTCCACCCTCTGTCAGTCTGTTGCTTGACCTTGTTTTTATGAACCGCCGTGTTTGAAATGTTCAGGCTGGAAGCAACCTGACGCTCACTCTATCATTATGGACACCCAGAGACAAAGAACTCACTGTTGACAAGAAATTCCATTCAACACAGCTGCTCAGGTCATTCATAATGGCATGTCAGGAGTCCAAAACATTAATAGACCACGATTTTAGGAAATACATCTTGTCATATAAAAAGACATTGGGGTATAAAATGTATGATAATGAAATATCCTACAATTATAGTGACCACATAAAATACATCAAAATGTGCCCCCTATTCTCTTTTTTTAAGTTAACTCAAAATTATGTAAATATTATCTGGTTTGTAATGTAACACAAATTGATTTCATTATTGTTTTATAATTTAGGACTACAAAATAAGTATAAGAATATAGAGAACCCAAAACAGCTAGATTTAAAAAACATCTACAGAATTCATTAGCAAAAAGAAAATAATTTCAACATTAAACCAGTTATTACCTTTCTTAGTTAAATCCCCAAACTCCTCCTCCTTCACTTCACATTTAATATTATTCAGTCCTAGAGTCTGACTGTTGATCTCCATCATCTCCTCTTCATCTTTCATTTTAATATTCAGTCCCAGTGATTGACTGCAGTCTTCCTGCTTCACTGATGTCATCTCTGAATCCACCAATGAACACTGAGCTCCACTGTAAGAACCAGAATCCAGTGACTCTTGTTTGGGTTCAGTGTGGAAGGAGAGCAGCAGGCTGGGTTTGTCCTCCATCTGCTAAAATAAACACCAGGTCAGGGGATGTATTCATGAAATAATTTGAGACTAAATGTAGCTATTAACTTGCTTAATTATGAGAAACAAACAATTTTGGACTCCTAAACGGTTGGTCTATGAGAATATCAGAATTTGTAGAGATCAGGCTGGTCCCAACATTATCTGACCCACCTTTTACCCCTTCTGGTTTTCCCATTAACAGGCAGGACAGGACCTGGGAGTCAGGTAAACGTAATGGTGGATGGGTCTGCATTATGGTTAACTCCCACAGGGGGCACGGATGAAGCAGTTCTTGCTACACACTGTTCTACAGACCTGGAACTACTGTCTTTAAATGTACCTTCTACCTCCCGCTGGAATTCAGCTCCGCTATAATAACTGCAGTTTTTAAACCCCTGCAAGCACATAAAACTTGCGAAGACTTTTATTGACTAACAAATAGTTTGTTATTTTTTCATCACAAATGCAGACATATCTAATGACGTCAAACCTAACGTTGCTTCTTGGAGCTCTCAAACGGTGTTCAGGTGGATTCTCCTCCTCGGTGGTCAGAACTTTCCCACTTCTAGTTGCTCATAAACGCACCTTCCAAAACAGGTTTGATTCAATTAAGTGCTGAGTAAGACATCTATTGATCAATAACTAGCGTGCTTGCTTACCTGCATGTAGACCGTTCTTGTGGATGTTCACAATTGCGAACTATAAACTAACGTACATGCAAACCGATTACTGACTGTGACATTTTTACAGTAGCAAAGGCACGAAAGCCACGGAGGCTGTAAAGTGTACAATGTCCGTTAAATTAATACTTTTTTAATGTATATAAAATGTGCATTTACATCTAACAATTCAAAACAAATACAATCTGAAAAGCATAATGCACAACATGCACTCATTCAGACGTATTTATCTATAAGAATAAAATAGACTGCTGATTCATAACGAAGACATCAGTCAAAATGAGTGTCGGTGATTGAACTTGTTCTTTCCTCCATTATTTGGCAGGGTGTAATTGGTTATGGAATCTTGTTGATAAGTGTTTAAATGCTTGTACAAATGATGTCCATGATTGTAGGTGTTGTTTGCGGTAACGACATAATTCAAACATATTATTGAAGACCTATATCAGCAATGCGTGGTCAGGCCTTAATACTTTAAATTACTACAACTTCGCCTTATTTGAGCCAAATGTAACTTTTGTTTTACTCTTTTGATCACTCCTTGATTACCTACCTGAAATTAGCATGTAAATCAATGCATTTCTATATTTTCTGTGAAGTTTAATGATAACTAGTCCTCTGATCTCTGTCCGTGATGATGAAATATGCGTATAAATATATAAGATTAAAGGTGTTTTCACAGCTCTAAATTGGGCATTGTTGCAGCTATAAACGGGGCAGTACCGTAGTCCCTCATCAGCTTTCACCTTTTCTGGCTCTTCGCCCTGAATTTCTCCTATACTAGCAAAAGGTCCTTGATTTGAGCCATGCCTCCAAACTCCATTGTTGCTTTGTCTTTATTGAGTCAAATTTGGCCGAAATTCCGTATTCTGTGTAAAACCCTCCCTCCACCGACCAACCAATCATCGTTGGTGCGGCTCTACGGGTCAGGTACGCGTAGCTACGCGCTTTTAGATGTTTGAGTAGCCTATGTTGCTCTCTGCGATCTTACGCAAACGCGTTTGACATTGAAGCCTTCATCAATCTTTACCCGGTCAGGCAAAGATTGGAGGCGTGGAACGACTTTCCAAATTTCACGTGGTTTTAAATGTATTTGACAAACTTGAAATAGTCACGTAATGATATTGTATAGTATGTTATATTTAGTAGTTCATCATTGAGACAAATCTGGAGAAAAAATATTTTTTCCCACGTAACGTGTGTCTGTGGAGTCTGAGCTTTTTCTTCTTCCGACACAGCACCGTAGCCTTTCCTTCCCATCTGCCATTTTTTTTAAGAAACCGGTGTACCTCTGTAACTTAAATATTGTAGTGAGTGAAACTGCGATTGACTCCACAGTGTTTTAATTGGAAAGAGTTAGAAATGTTACTTGTTTGGCGTTTCAAATAATATTTAACCGCACAGCACGGATTTACATTTCATGAAGAACATTCGTGTCTTCATTTTAGAACGGTAAGGACCACCGCCACTTAACCTTTCAAAATGCGGAGTATTTATATCGAACTGAAGGACAAATAATATAGCCGTTTCATAACTTACCATGTCAGCTACTTCTTGTATTTCACGAAATCAAACTATACCGAAGTAAACCAATTTTAGCTTACTAACAACGATTTCATATACAATGAATAACTAGTCTTCTACTTCTTCTTCGTCAATTTTGTACAGCGGTCGGCAACCAACGTTTCCGGTTCATTACCGCCACCAACTGGACTGGAATGTGGTCTAGCTTCGAATCTACTGATCCGGATCTATTTGAATCGTTTGACACATTTTGTTCATTTGAGTCATTCATCAGCCCCCCTTCTCGGTGTTTAAAAATATTTTCTTCTCCTTCAGTGGATATAAAAAGTCTACACCCCACTGTTAAAATGCCAGGTTTTTGTGATGTAAAAGAATAAGACAAAGATAAATCAACAGCAACATTAAAGGAGCTGCAGGAATGGCAAGTACTAGCTGTGTGCTACATGTGACAATCTCCCGTATTCTTCCTATGAATGAAGTAGGATGGCACGAAGAAAGCCTTTTCTTACAAAGAAAAACATCCAAGCCTGGTAGAAGATGTGTTATGGTCTGAGGAAACCAAGGTTTGGCACAAAAAACACTGCACGTCACCCAAAGAACACCAAACACAGTGAAGCATGGTGGTGGCAGCATCATGGTTTGGGTCTGTTTTTCTTTAGCTGGAACCAGGCTTAGTCAGGGTGGAGGGAATTATGAAGAGTTGCAAATACCAGGTCATTTTGGCACAAAACCTTCAGGGGTCCATTAGAAAGCTGAAGGTGAAGTTCACCTTTCAGCACAATGACCTAAAGCATACATTAAAATCCACAAAAGCATGGCTTCACCAGAAGATTAACATTGGATTCAGGTCTGGGCCACAGACTAATTTTAGTAGTACCTTTTAGTAGTACCTTCCATCTTTCTCAGGTAATCCAAATTGCCTAAAAGACATGTGGACCGTTTTATTTTTCGTATGTTAATTTTATTTATATTTTATAAATATATTCGGCTTTCCTGTTCGCGAACTACCCATCCGTAAAGACAGCCTAAAAACACAAACAGGTAGCAAGCTAGGCTGGTTAGCTAATTAGTTTCTAATCTGAACCGAACTGGAGCCTAAAAAACGCAAAAGGCTTTATTTTTCATTACTTGTCTGAATGAACTTGTATTGTTTTATGCGAACACAGACACTGCAATTAGTAAATATAAAAAGAAATAACTTAATTTACCAACGTAAGTCCACGTTCCGTCTCCCATTCCCGCTTCCCTTAAGGGCTAAACACCAACATAGACAGGCCGTTCCTTGGCACGATGCATATATGAATACGCAACTAAGTACTGTAGCTGCTAAAACATCGATTTTAGTCTCAGTAACTTTCCCTTTTTTTACCTGGATGTTCGCTGTGGTTTTTTGATAACTATATTATGATTTACATTTTATAAAGAATTTGATTTAGAGATTTCTTTGTTCTTTAAACGTTCACATCGCAGAGTATTTCTGTAAACTGTATAAGGACACAATTACAGTATGTGGCTTGAACTTACCATTTAAACAAGTTATCGATTCTTGTTGATGAAATGTTGTTTTCTGAGAACGACACTAAGTCCTGGACCTTCTATTGCCGTGTGATGAGCCGCTCTGCATCCGCGCCTTGTGAGCAACATTAAAGAAATCACATCCGGGTCACGAAAATAAGTAATTTTTCAAAATAAAAGAGACCAACATATTACTTGAAAACTGACATAAATAGTTAATTAATTGTTGAAGAAAATGTACCTCTCAAAACATTGAAAACAATTCATGTTTGACCATGTTAAAGAGTAAATTCAATAAAAAGTGGGTATTAAAAAACGTTCCAGGGGCAAAATTAAGAAAATGCCAATGACTGAATATGGAATAAATATTGCCTCACTGCTCATAAACTATTGAATATTCCACAGAGAAAGCAAAGTAGAAACTGTTCAGAAGAGTGTGTAGAGTAATACAAACCTGTCCAACGATAGGGAATGGTGTTATCCATCTAGCAACACAATATTTTTTTTTAGGGCCAGCGATAGGTCATTGATGCAGGGTATTATCTCACAAGAAGACCGAAGAATTGATTAGCAATGTTAGGGCACTTTAATTGAAACAACAGATTTTGGATAAACACATTGGACAGTGCTAGCCCAACACCTTACTCAGACTAACAACACAGTTATTTATCTTATACCATCACGTGAGAAGCACTTCAATCAAATGACAAGGAAACAGATCTCAACTACATCATAGTTCTGTTTCTAATGCAAAAGGTGAATTGGGATTCACAAAACAATTGAAAGTGGGAAAAACTATGAAAAGACTCAATCAATAAAAGCTTGAGTCATTCATAAAAAAAGATGTATTGAACTAAAGAGGATTAAGAAAATCACTATAAAACAAGGGTATGATAACGATAATACAGAATAATGACAGAAAATAGCATGTTGATATTAAAAAAAGTATAATAAGTAATATAAAATAATACAAACAGATCATTAAAAAGCCAAAACTGGACGATTGAAACTCTTCCCAGTCAGAACAGGAGTGGCTTCAATCCAGTATATATTTGCTGGTGAATTTTAAGGTTACCTACACCAAACTATTCCCACAGCCAGAACAGCAATTAGGCTCCTCTCCTGTATGTACTCTTTGATGTTGAGTATTGTTGGGGATTTTTCTATAAAATGCATAAAAAACTTTATACTTATGAAAATATTAATGTACAATGTATAATCATGTAATTTTATTATAAACATATTAATGTGGAATCCACACTCACAGTAAATGACTTTTGGGATAGGACGAATTACACATACAATTTCTATGTTCATCATAATATATGTGTCTTTTGCTGAGAGATAGTCATGAGCAGGCAATTACCTTGAGCGCAGAGGGGCATTTCTAAAGTCTACTGCCTTTGTATCCACTGGTGGGGTGTCCACAGTGTGGCCCATGACCTGATCATAAAGTGTACTCTGTGATAAGAGATGACCTGAGTGTGGCCCATGAGCTGGTCATAAAGTGTACTCTGTGATAAGAGATGACCTGAGTGTGGCCCATGAGCTGGTCATAAAGCATACTCTGTGATAAGAAATGACCTGAGTGTTGCCCATGAGCTTGATGTAAACACTTACTTTGTGGACAATGATGACCCAAGTATGAACCATAAGGAGGATGTGAATTACTGTCGCAAATTACGAGCATTCAGGGAGGTAGAAGAAAAGAAGTGCACCCCACTCAGGGGGGCTGCCAACCAGACAAAGTCAGATGGCGTAATGTGTGAAAGTTCTGTATAAAAGCTGTGCTCCGGAATGAGAACATTGGGGGTGTAGCTGCAGAAGGACCTGGCTTTAATGTCTGTCATTATTGTATGATTTTCATTAAAGTCTATTGGATTCAAAGTCCTGAGTTGAAGTGCATTTGTTTTTAGTAAAGAGTGGTTGATTTTCCACGACAGTATCTGAACCTAAAAATGTGAAACTTTTTTCACAATTAGGACAGGAGCGAGTATTCTCTTCTGTATGTAGGCGCTGGTGACATTTTAGGTAACTTGTTGATGAGAAACTCTTCCCACAGAAAGGACAAGAAAAAGGCTTCTCTCCAGTATGCGCTGGTGAGATGTAAGTTGATCCATCTGAAAGAAACTCTTCCCAGAGTAAGAACAGGAATGTGTCTTTTCTCCCGTGTGCACTCTCTGTCGAGCAAGTACAGCTGATCTAGTGACACTTCCCACAGTCAGAACAGGAGTAAGGCTTCTTCACAGTATGTATGTGTTGATGAAATTCCAGGCTACTTAACAAAAATAAATTTTTCCCCCAGACAAAACAGGAGCAAGGCATCTCTCCAGTTTGTATGATAAGATTACTTTTCAACTGTGATATAGAGAGGAAATTCTTTTTACAATTGGAGCAGTGGCGATACATATTTGGTAGTCAGTGTGTTGTTTGTTTCCAAAAGAAAAGTTCTCCACTTCAGGAATCTCATCTGTGTCACAGACATCCGAAATGTTAATAATCACCAGTCTAACTGTACATGCGCATCCAATTGCCTAATTGGTAACTCGATTCTTCAACTTGAAATTTGTCTTAAGCCCAGAAGAAACTGTAGACCTCAGTTCAGTTCTCACTGTAAATGAACATACAGTGGCTATAAATAGTCTACACACCTCTATTAAAATGTCAGGTATTTGTGATGTAAAATATTAGACAAAGAAATCAAGTCAGACATTTTTCCACCTTTAATGTGATCTAGAACGTGAACAATTCAATTACAAAGTGAAATCTCTGAGGGGGAAATTTTGCCCCACTGTATGTATGCGCACACGCGCGCACACACACAAAAGTATTTAGTCAGCCACCAATTGTGCAAGTTCTCCCACTTAAAAAGATGAGAGGCCTGTAACTTTCATCATAGCTACGCTTCAACTATGAGAGACAAAAAGAGAAGAAAAAAATCCAGAGAATCACATTGTAGGATTTTTAATGAATTTATTGGTAAATACTAATACTTTCTCTTAATCCAGGGTTCTGGATTTAGAGAAACTCTGCCCACAGTCAGAACAGGATTAAGGTTTTTCTCCAGTATGTACGAGCTGGTGAGCTTGCAGGCCACCTAGTTGAGAGAAACACTTCCCACAGTCAGAACAGGAGTAAGGTTTTCCTCCAGTATGTACGAGCTGGTGAGATTTAAGTGTACTTGACTGAGAGAAACTCTTCCCACAGTCAGAACACGTATATGGCCTCTCTCCAGTATGTATACGCTGATGCATTGTAAGGTAACTTGACTGACGGAAACCCTTACCACAGTCAGAACAGGAGTAAGGTTTTTCTCCAGTATGTACGAGCTGGTGAGATTTAAGTGTACTTGAATGAGAGAAACTCTTCCCACAGTCAGAACACGTATATGGCCTCTCTCCAGTATGTATACGCTGATGCATTTTAAGGTAACTTGACTGACGGAAACCCTTACCACAGTCAAAACAGGAGTAAGGTTTTTCTCCAGTATGTACGAACTGGTGAGCTTGCAGGCTACTTAGTCGAGAGAAACTCTTCCCACAGTCAGAACAGGAGTAAGGTTTTTCTCCAGTATGTATGAGCTGGTGAGCTCGCAGGACACCTAGTTGAGAGAAACTCTTCCCACAGTCGGAACAGGAGTAAGGTTTTTCTCCAGTATGTAGGAGTTGGTGAGCTTGCAGGCTACTTAGTCGAGAGAAACTCTTCCCACAGTCAGAACAGTAGTAAGGTTTTTCTCCAGTATGTACGAGCTGGTGAGCTCGCAGGCCATGTGGTTGAAAGAAACTCTTCCCACAGTCAGAACAGGAGTACAGTTTTTCTCCAGTATGTACAAGCTGATGAGATTTCAAGTTACCTGACTGAGAGAAACTCTTCCCACAGTCAGAACAGGAGTATGGCTTCTCTCCAGTATGTATGCGCCGGTGATTACTTAGGTTTCGAGATTTAGAGAAACTCTTCCCACAGTCAGAACAGGAGTAAGGTTTTTCTCCAGTATGTATGAGCTGATGAACTTTAAGGTTACCTGACAGAGAGAAACTCTTCCCACAGTCAGAACAGGAGTACGGCTTCTCTCCAGTATGTATGCGCCGGTGAATAGTTAGGTTTCGAGATTCAGAGAAACTCTTCCCACAGTCAGAACAGGAGTAAGACCTGTCTCGCTTATGAGCTTTAAGGTGACCTGACAGAGAGAAACCCTTCACACAGTCAGAACCGGAGAACAGCTTCTCTCCAGTGTGTATGAACTGGTGATGTTCTAGAGTTCTGGATTCAGAGAAACTCTCCCCACAGACAGAGCAGGAGTAAGGTTTCTCTCTAGTATGTATGCGCTGATGAGCTTTAAGGTTACCTAACAGAGAGAAACCCATCCCACAGTCAGAACAGGAGTAAGGCCTCTCTCCAGTATGTATGAGTTGGTGACTTTTTAGGGATGTTGAGAAAGAGAAACTCTTCTCACAGTCAGAACAGGAGTAAGGCTTCTCTCCAGTATGTATGCGCTGATTAATTTTAAGGTGACCTGACTGAGAGAAACCCTTCCCACAGTCAGAAGAGGAGTACAGCTTCTTGTCTTCGTAATCTTCCTTTCGTTGCTCTCCAGGTGAAGGATATGTCCCCATTACAGCAGCAATCTCCTCTGTGTGATAAATTTCAGGAAAGTTAATTAGAGCAGAGACACTGAATCAATACATTTAGAAGATTACATCAAATATCAAAGTATCTATTCCAAGAGTATTAAGAATAAAAAACATCCAAACAATTTCTGAAATCAGTTTTAACAAGTACATTGCCAAAATAGAAATATATTCAAAGCCCACCAAAAGGTATCTCAACCAGTGTATAAACAAAACGCTGAAGAAAAAAAAAAAAAAAAAACATCGAGATAGGACTATAAGAAGTTACATGCCTGAGAATTCTCATCTGAACTATTATGGCCATAATCAGGAAATGATAAATAACTGAATCTTAGATCAACCTGTATGGAAGATGACAAATATCTATTTTCTCCCAAACACAGTGAGAAGAATGATTCAAGTAGCGAAAAACTGCCAGAAGAGAAAGCCTACAGCTGTCATCACATCACAAACATGAGCACTTTTGGGACAATTGTAGGGCTACAATGTTTGTGGAATAGGCTACAGTTAGTGTTCCTAATCAGGTGAATTGAAAAATCTAAAATATGAATGGAGATACCAAAAGATTTTGACCAGTCACAGGAAAAGAGAATATTGTTGATCATCTAACAAGAGCAGATGGTAAATGAACATCAATCAATACTTCCATTCAACATGTTGGATGCAGGAGAAATGGACTGGAGTAAAGACCTGAATAAGTTTTATTACCCCAGTTCAAACACTGTATTTTAAACAAACTGAGCATGGCGTTATAGTTTATTTTACTCTTACATTTAGGAAGAGTTCAGAAGTCAATATTTGGTGGAATAACACAGATTTTTTAATCACAGCTTTCATGCATATTGGCATGCTCTCCACCAGTCTGTCACATTGCTGTTGGGTGACTTTATGCCACTCCTGGCACAAACATTCAAGTAGCTTGGCTTTGTTTGATGGCTTGTGACCATCCATCTTCCTCTTGATCAAATTCCAGAGGATTTCATTGGGATAGAGATCTGGAGATTGGGCTGGCCATGACAGGGTCTTGATCTGGTGGTCCTCCATCCACACCTTGATCTCAATGGCTGTGTGGCATGGAGTATTGTCCTGCTGGAACAAACAATTCTCAGAGTTGGAGAACATTGCCAGAGCAGAAAGAAGCAGGTATTCATCCAGGATAACGTTGTACATCCTCCACTAAATGTCCCAGTGGGTGTGAGACACTGTGGCTTGTAGGCCTCTCCAGGTCTCAATTTAACCATTAGACGACCAGTTGTTGGGCAAAGCTGAAAATGTTACTTGTCAGAGAAGATGACCTTACTCCATTCCTCTACGGTTTAATCCTTATGGTCTTTTGCAAACTTCAGCCTGGCTCTTCTATGCTTCTCATGGATGAAGGGCTTTTATCTAGCTTTACACGACTTCAGCCCTGCCCCTATGAGCCTGTTTTGAACAGTCCTCACTGTGCACTTCACCCCAGCTGCTGTTTGCCTTCCTTTTTGTAGGTTACTTGATGTCATCCTACGGTTGTTGAGTGACATTCGAATGAGTCGATGGTCATCTCGTTCAGTGGACAGTCATTCAGTCATTTCCACCCTCTGTCAGTCTGTTGCTTGACCTTGTTTTTATGAACCGCCGTGTTTGAAATGTTCAGGCTGGAAGTAACCTGACGCTCATTCTATCATTATGGACACCCAGAGAAAAATATATCACTGTTGACAAGAACATCAATACAACACTGCTGCTCAGGTCATTCATAATGGCATATCAGGAGACCACAACATTAATAGACCACGGTTTTAGGAAATACATCTTGTCATATAAAAAGACATTGGGGTATAAAATGTATGATAAGGAAATATCCTACAATTATAGTGACCACATAAAATACATCAAAATGTGCCCCCTATTCTCTTTTTTTAAGTTAACTCAAAATTATGTAAATATTATCTGGTTTGTAATGTAACACAAATTGATTTCATTATTGTTTTATAATTTAGGACTACAAAATAAGTATAAGAATATAGAGAACCCAAAACAGCTAGATTTAAAAAACATCTACAGAATTCATTAGCAATAAGAAAATAATTTCAACATTAAACCAGTTATTACCTTTCTTAGTTAAATCCCCAAACTCCTCCTCCTTCACTTCACATTTAATATTATTCAGTCCTAGTGTCTGACTGTTGATCTCCATCATCTCCTCTTCATCTTTCATTTTAATATTCAGTCCCAGTGATTGACTGCAGTCTTCCTGCTTCACTGATGTCATCTCTGAATCCACCAATGAACACTGAGCTCCACTGTAAGAACCAGAATCCAGTGACTCTTGTTTGGGTTCAGTGTGGAAGGAGAGCAGCAGGCTGGGTTTGTCCTCCATCTGCAAAAATAAACACCAGGTCAGGGGATGTATTCATGAAATAATTTGAGACTAAATGTAGCTATTAACTTGCTTAATTATGAGAAACAAACAATTTTGGACTCCTAAACGGTTGGTCTATGAGAATATCAGAATTTGTAGAGATCAGGCTGGTCCCAACATTATCTGACCCACCTTTTACCCCTTCTGGTTTTCCCATTAACAGGCAGGACAGGACCTGGGAGTCAGGTAAACGTAATGGTGGATGGGTCTGCATTATGGTTAACTCCCACAGGGGGCACGGATTATGCAGTTCTTGGTACACACTGTTCACCAGACCTGGAACTACTGTCTTTAAATGTACCTTCTACCTCCAGGTGGAATTCAGCTCCGCTATAATAACTGCAGTCTTTAAACCCCCGCAAGCACATAAAACTTGCGCATTGGAAGACTTTAATTGACTAACAAATATATTGTTATTTTTCATCACAAATGCAGACATATCTAATGACGTCAAACCTAACGTTGCTTCTTGGAGCTCTCAAACGGTGTTCAGGTGGATTCTCCTCCTCGGTGGTCAGAACTTTCCCACTTCTAGTTGCTCATAAACGCACCTTCCAAAGCAGGTTTGATTCAATTAAGTGCTGAGTAAGACATCTATTGATCAATAACTAGCGTGCTTGCTTACCTGCATGTAGACCATTCTTGTGGATGTTCACAATTGCGAACTATAAACTAACGTACATACAAACCGATTACTGACTGTGACATTTTTGACAGTAGCAAAGGAGCGAAAGCCACGGAGGCTGTAAAGTGTACAATTTCTGTTAAATTAATACTTTTTTAAATGTATATAAAATGTGCATTTACATCTAACAATTCAAAACAAATACAATCTGAACAGCATATTGCACAACATTATCCTATGCGGATCTCTGCGATCTTACGCAAACGCGTATGAGATTGAAGCATTCATCAATCTTTACCCGGTCCGGCAAAAGGTTGGAGGCGTGGAACGACTTTTCAAATTTCACGTGGTTTTAAACGTATTTGACAAACTTGAAATAGTCACGTAATAATATTGTATAGTATGTTATATTTAGTAGTTCATCATTGACAAATCTGGAGAAAAAATGTTTTTTCCCCACGTAACGTGTGTCTGTGGAGCTTTTTCTTCTTCCGACACAGCACCGTAACCTTTCCTTCCCCTTTGCCTTGCTTTTTTAAAGAAACCGGTGTACCTCCGTGACTTAAATATTGTGGTGAGTGAAACTGCGAATGACTCCAAGGTGATTTAATTGGAAAGAGTCGAAATGTTACTTGTTTGGCGTTTCAAATAATATTTAACCGCACAGCACTGATTTACATTTCATGAAGAACCTTCGTGTCTTCATTTTAGAACGGTAAGGACCACCGCCATTTAACCTTTCAAAATGCGGAGTATTTATATCGAACTGAAAGACAAATAATATAGCTGTTTCATTACTTACCATTTCAGATACTTTCTGCTTGTATTTCACGAAATCAAACTATACCGAAGTAAACCAATTTTAGCTTACTAAGAACCGATTTCATATACAATGAATAACTAGTCTTCCACTGCTTCTTCGTTAATTTTGTACAGCGGTTGGCAACCAACGTTTCCGGTTCATTACCGCCACCAACTGGACTGGAGTGTGGTCTAGCTTCGAATCTACTGATCCGGATCTATTTGAATCGTTTGACACATTTTGTTCATTTGAGTCAGTCGTCAGCCCCACTTCTCGGTGTTTAAAAATATTTTCTTCTCCTTCAGTGGATATAAAAAGTCTACACCCCACTGTTAAAATGCCAGGTTTTTGTGATATAAAAGAATGAGACAAAGATAAATCAACAGCAACATTAAAAGAGCTGCAGGAATGGCAAGTACTGGCTGTATGCTACATGTGACAATCTCCCGTATTCTTCCTATGAATGAAGTAGGGTGGCAAGACGGAAGCCTTTTCTTACAAAGAAAAATATCCAAGCCCGGTAGAAGTTTGCAAAAACAAACATCAAGTCTCCCAAAAGCACGTGGGAAAATGTGTTATGGTCTGAGGAAACCAAGGTTTGGCACACTGCACGTCACCCAAAGAACACCAAACACAGTGAAGCATGGTGGCGGCAGCATCATGGTTTGGGTCTGTTTTTCTTTAGCTAGAACCAGGCTTAGTCAGGGTGGAGGGAATTATGAAGAGTTGGACATACCAGGTCATTTTGGCACAAAACCTTCAGGAGTCCATTAGAAAGCTGAAGTTCACCTTTCAGCACAACGACCCAAAGCATACATTAAAATCCACAAAAGCATGGCTTCACAAGAAGATTAACATTGGATTCACGTCTGGGCCACAGACTAATCTTAGTAGTACACCTTCCATCATTCTCAGGTAATCCAAATTGCCTAAAAGATCTGTGGACCGTTTTCTTTTTTGTATGTTAATTGTATTTATATTTTATAAATAGATTCGGCTTTCCTGTTTGCGAACTACCCATCCGTAAAGACAGCCTAAAACACAAACAGGTAGCAAGCTAGGCTGGCTAACTAATTCGTTTCTAATCTGAACTGAACTGCAGCCTAAAAACGCAAAATGCTTTATTTTTTCATGACTTGTCTTAATGAACTTATATTGTTTTATGCGAACACAGACACTGCAATTAGTAAATAATCGAAAAAATACTTTCCCGCTCTTTTACCTGGATGTTCGCTGTGTTTTTTTGATAACTATATTATGATGTACATTTTATGAAGAATTTGGTTTAGAGATTTGTTTGTTCTTTAAACGTTCACATCGCTGAGTATTTCTGTAAACTGTATAAGGACACAATTACAGTATGTTGCTTGAACTTACCATTTACACAAGTTATCGATTGTTGTTTGATGAAATGTTGTTTTCTGAGAACGACACAGAGTCCTGGATCTTCTGTTGCCGTGTGATGAGCCACTCTGCATCCGCGTCTTATGAGCAACATTAAAAAATCACATCCGGGTCACGAAAATAAGTAATTTTTCAAAATAAGAGACCAACATATTAATTGAAAACAGACATAAATAGTTAATTAATTGTTGAAGAAAATGTACCTCTCAAAAGATTGAAAACAATTCATGTTTGACCATGTTAAAGAGTAAATGCAATAAAAAGTGGGTATTAAAAAACGTTCCAGGGGCAAAATTCAGAAAATGCCATTGACTGAATATGGAATAAATATTGCCTCACTGCTCATAAACTATTGAATATTCCACAGAGAAACCAATGTAGGAACTGTTCAGAAGAGTGTGTAGAGTAATACAAACCTGTCCAACGACAGGGAATGGTGTTACACATCTAGCATCACAATATTTTTCACACCCTCTTTTTCCACAATGTAACTCAATGCATATGAAATACATATTGCCAATAGAAAAAAAAACTATTCTATATGCCACAGTGAATGTATTGTAGGAAATGTTCAGGAGAGTCTGCTGAGTAAATATCTGCAAAGAAATCAAGGGGCACTGTGTATTTGCAATTGTTGTTGGCTTTTATTCCCCCCATTTCAGTGGCCACAAAGTAACTCAATGCATATGAAATACATATTGCCCTATAGAAAAAAACTATTCTATATGCCGCAGTAAATGTATTGCAGGAAATGTTCAGGAGAGTCTACTGAGTAAGTATCTGCAAAGAAAATGGGACAGGACATCGGGTTTTCAGTTTCGTGATCTTGGCCTATAGGTGAGGGAAAAGTCAAAACGGCCAAAAAATAGGGCTTATCTGGCCTGGCGAGGGGTCAAGCATTTGGCGGACCGGATGTATTCCAGATTCTTATGATCCGTCCATATGAGGAATGGCTGGTCTCCCCCCTCGAGCCTGTGGCGCCATTCCTCGAGGGCACCTTTAACAGCCAGGAGTTCGCGATTCCCAATATCGTAATTCGCCTCGGCAGGGGATAGACGGCGGGACAGGAACGCGCAGGGATGGAGTGGGAACGCCTCAGGGCAGCGTTCGGAAAGTACTGCCCCGATTCCAGAGTCAGAGGCATCCACCTCGACCACATATTGACGTGTTGGGTCTGGTTGGGTGAGGACAGGGGTGGAAGTGAACCAAGCCTTTAGGTCACAGAAGGACTCCTCTGCATCTGGGGTCCAGCTAAAGGGTTTTACACAGGAGGTGAGGGCGGTCAGGGGAGCCGCGACCCGGCTGTAGTTGCGGATAAACCTCTGATAAAAGTTGGTAAAGCCCAGAAACTGTTCCAACTCCTTCCTTGAGCCCGGTCTCGGCCACTCCAGGACTGCCTCCACCTTGGACGTGTCCATCTACACTTGTCCCTCCGAGACGATGTACCCTAAGAAGGAGATGGTCGAGGCTTGGAATTCACATTTCTCTGCCTTCGCAAACAACCGATTCTCCAGCAGGCGGAGAAGGACTTGCTGAACGTGCTGGACATGCTACTTCGGGTCCCGGGAGAAGACGAGGATATCGTCTAAGTACACAAAGGTTATACGCCCGGTCATGTCCCCCAGTACCTCGTTGATGAAACATTGAAAAACCGCCAGTGAATCAGTCAGACCGATTGGCATCACTGTGTTTTCAAAATGGCCCATCAGCGTATTGAATCCTGTCAAACCATTTGTCACCTTTCCTGATCCTCACAAAGTGGTAGGAGTTGCGGAGGTCTAGCTTAGTGAAGATCGTGGCGCCCTGGAGGGAGTCGAAGGCGGAATTCATAAGGGGAAGGGGGTACTTGTTCTTAACATCACAATTATTTAACCATCTTTGTATTCAACGTACATTTTTCCAGTAGGGTGATAATAATAATAATAAATATTGCTAATTAGGAAGGTCATACATAACCTATTTGAACGGCCATTTAACATTAACATAATTCTAGCCCACTGGTTTGCTTTTACAGTGGAGATTTGCACATTATCCCTTTGTTGGGATTGTTTTGAGGATTTTAGACAAAGAGCCGTTCGGGAGCCAAATGAGCCATCTCTTTATGGTGAACGGAGACAAAAGAGCCAGCTCACCCAAACTGCTTGGAATGACGTAACTGCACTGGACTGGGAAACGTGATCACTGCCAGGAAGGACAGTTCAACACCTTTTACTTAATTGTTGTTGCTATGGGAGGAAAAGGGAGAGATTTATTTTTAATTGACTTAATTGATGATACTGTTGGATTTAATTATCTATTTCATTTCTATAGGGAGACAAAAGTAATGGGGTAGATTTAGATGCTCATCCTTGTGTCTGGTCTTGTGATATGTTGTTTGTAAACGATTCGTTCTTTTTGAAAGAATATTTTTGGTGAATTGAGATAAATGATTCATCACAGTAGGATCTTTGAATCTCGTTTACCGGAACGATGATCCATGGCTCTTTCAGATCTCGTTCACCGGAAGGAATGATTGAGGATCCACAGATCTTTTAGGCACTTTGGATTACATGAGAACGATGGAAGGTGAACGACTAATGAGGAAATCTTAAAATCTTTTCTCAGAGTATCTCATTTTATCATCCATTTAGGTGCCAAAGTAAGTCGTTAGCCACCATACATTTTGGGGCAGTGATAATGTTATGCACGTCTTGGTAATTGCGGACTGTAACTGTCAGGACTCAATTCAGCTGATCAGATATATTTATATACATTTTCAGGAACAACAATGACTAAGGCTCTAAATCTGTCAGACTTTGAGGATGTCTGTGCACAGCGCTCTTCAGGTCACCCCACAGATGTTCAGTTGTATTTAGGTCTGGGCTGCGGCCCAGACCTGAATCCAATGTTAATCTTCTTGTGAAGCCATGCTTTGTGGATTTGAATGTATGCTTTGGGTCGTTGTGCTGAAAGGTGAACTTCATCTTCAGCTTTCTAATGGTCCCCTGAATGTTTTGTGCGAAAATGACCTGGTATTTTCAACTCTTCATAATTCCCTCCACCCTGACTAAGGCCTGGTTCCAGCTAAAGAAAAACAGACCCAAACCATGATGCTGCTACCACCATGATTCACTGTGTTGGGTGTTCTTTGGGTGACGTGCAGTGTTTTTTGTGCCAAACACACTTTTTGGAATTATGGCCAAAAAGTTTAACCTTGGTTACCATAACATATTTTCCCACGTGCTTTTGGGAGACTTGATTTTTGTTTTTGCAAACTTCTACCAGGCTTGGATGTTTTTCTTTGTGAGAAAAGGCTTCCGTCTTGCCACCCTACTTCATTCATAGGAAGAATACGGGAGATTGTCACATGTAGCACACAGCCAGTACTTGCCATTCCTGCAGCTCTTTTAATGTTGCTGTTGATTTATCTTTGTATCATTCTTTTACATCACAAAAACCTGGCATTTTAACAGTGGGGTGTAGACTTTTTATATCCACTGAAGGAGAAGAAAATATTTTTAAACACCGAGAAGTGGGGCTGACGACTGACTCAAATGAACAAAATGTGTCAAACGATTCAAATAGATCCGGATCAGTAGAGTCGAAGCTAGACCACACTCCAGTCCAGTTGGTGGCGGTAATGCACCGGAAACGTTGGTTGCCAACCGCTGTACAAAATTAACGAAGAAGCAGTGGAAGACTAGTTATTCATTGTATATGAAATCGTTCTTAGTAAGCTAAAATTGTTTTACTTCGGTATAGTTTGATTTCGTGAAATACAAGCAGAAAGTATCTGAAATGGTAAGTAATGAAACAGCTATATTATTTGTCTTTCAGTTCGATATAAATACTCCGCATTTTGAAAGGTTAAATGGCGGTGGTCCTTACCGTTCTAAAATGAAGACACGAAGGTTCTTCATGAAATGTAAATCAGTACTGTGCATTTAAATATGATTTGAAACCCCAAACAAGTAACATTTCTACTCTTTCCAATTAAATCACCGTGGAGTCATGCTCGGTTTCACTCACCACAATATTTAAGTTACGGAGGTACACCGGTTTCTTTAAAAAAAATGGCAGATGGGAAGGAAAGGCTACGGTGCTGTGTCGGAAGAAGAAAAAGCTCAGACTCCACAGACACACGTTACGTGGGAAAAACATTTTTTTTCCCCAGATTTGTTTTAATTATGAAATACTAAATATAACATACTATACAATATTATTACGTGACTATTTCAAGTTTGTCAAATACATTTAAAACCACGGGAACTTTGAAAAGTCGTTCCACGCCTCCAACCTTTTGCGGGACCGGGTAAAGATTGATGAAGGCTTCAATGTCAAACGCGTTTGCGTAAGATCGCAGAGAGCAACATAGGCTACTCAAACATCTAAAAGCGCGTAGCTACGCATACCTGACCCGCAGAGCCGCACCAACGATGATTGGTTGGTCGGTGGAGGGAGGGTTTTACACAGAGTACGGAATTTCGGCCAAATTTGACTGAATAATGACAAAGCAACGATGGAGTTTGGAGGCATGGCTCAAATCAAGGACCTTTTGATAGTATAGGAGAAATTCAGGGCGAAGAGCCAGAAACTTGCCAGAAAAGGTGAAAGCTGATGAGGGACAAATATGTAAGAATAAAAGAAGACTCTGAAGAGTACAAGTGGAGATGCAGTAGGGAAAACACCTCCGTTTTATGTGCTTTCTTGGCTGTCTGGGCACATAAACACAGTGTAACCAACTCCAATTTTGGCGAGGACACAAACAAGGTATGTTAAGTTTTTTTTAATTGGAAAATTCTGTGTTGATTACTTGTACTACAAAGTTTGCTAACTGCCAATTAAAGATTCGTATTAGCAATACAGGAAAGAAAAACAATTTAGTTGATAGGTTTCTCAGACAACGTGGCATTGAGAAAAACAACTTAAAAGTACTAAAAGTGTATACTTCAGTGGTCCTGCTGCGTTCATTTTACAAGTCGTTTGTTTGAATGGCTGCGTTAATTAGCCAACTATTCAGTTATATGTGGTTATATTTAGATGTCGCTGCCTATTGCTGCCACAATTGTATCTGTAGAAACAGACGTTTTAGGTAAAGCTAGTTTTCTCTAATAGCACTATTTAGCCATGCTAGCTAGTTGTTCATCCAACACTAAATGCAAAGTAAATGTTTTTTTTTTTTATTCAGGTGAGTTTATAGTTTTAGCCGAAAGTGAAAAGTGGAGCATGGACAAGAGTCAGGCAACTTTAAAGTTTAATTAAATTATGTATTTACTTGAATCTGGCAAACCTTTTATTTGGAGAAAATGATTAAAACCATCTCTTAAAGTTTATACTTTGTGTTTTTATAAGTTTATGCATTACTTTAGTAGGCAAGGAAGAGACGAGTCTTGATAGTGAGGGACAGAAAGGTACAGAGCCAACAGGACATCGAAGAGGAGAACATAGACCATAGTGGAGCAGAGAGATTAAGATAATGATACATTTAAAATATTACTTTTATTCAACAGTGATATTGTGGCATACATTTAAGGTAACTTGAAAGCATTGTTTATTTTGAGTAGTCCTGTAATGCAAGCTTATGTTGTGCCCCCCTCTCTCTTTCAGGTTGAGTAGCCTGTTTGAATAGTAAAATATGTTTTCATTACAGATGGAGAACAGCAGCAGCTCATCAATCCTACAGTCACTTGAAACTGACCTGGCCTCATGTAACTTCACCTGCTGCATCAGTTGACCACAAGGCTGAGAACAGACAACTATTAGAACCTGTTATTTCTAAATACCAAAGACCCCCCCCACCAAAAACAAGTTTTCATGATATTGCAAGTCACCCCCATAGGTGAACTGACCCACAAACAGCCACAGCATGAAAGGTCGAGCGAAGTTCAAAATCCACCAGCTTTTATTTGAGATGGGGAAAGAAAGTGCTGAAGACACTGTTTGAATACACGCCCCGATGTGGCTGAAGTAATCTTTTTCAAAGTGACTAAATATCTTATGATTGTGATTTGAGTCAAAAGAATTTGCACACTTCATGGAGGTTGCTCTTTTGAGTTATTTGATTAAATATTGTTAAATTTTTTATATTCTTTGATTTAAAATGCAGATAGTGCACGTTTGAACAAAAAATACTTGAGTGCACTTTCTCTGCATTTTAAATAAGTTCTATGTTGTCTGCTCTCTTCACTGTTTGCAGTACTTTGTTACACTTACAATTGTACATACAAATATTTACAAAATAAAGAGCTCTTCCAATAATCTGCCTAGAATTCTCCACCTCTTGACCGTCAGACCAAATGAGTTCTCAATCAGACCGGGAATGTTGATAGTTGTAGATCTTCTAGCTTTTGTTCAGATTTGCACCTGCTAAAGCAGAATATTGAAAATAACAACAAAAAAAACACTGACTTTTACTGTATGTTGTTGTACTTGTACTGTGCAATGACAAAGTTGAATCTATTGTCATTGAACAAGTAAATGCAGTTTGCTTCTAACCAGAAGTGCAAATAGAGGGCAAACTTAGTTGAAAACAAGTGTTTAGTTGATGAATGTACAAGTGAAATGTATAGATGTGCAACTAATGCAAATTAATTACATCTGGTAATTCTAAATGTCCAATGGAAGCAAATGGAAGTCAGAACATTTACGGGCATTTAGTAAATAACCCAAATATTATTAATCTAATATTATCTGCTTATGATTTAATACTCCAAATATTTTCAGAATATCAATAAACAATTGCTTTGAATGGGTTTCATCAGATTTACATGCAATGAAAAAGCAGCGTCTGCAACGATAAGATGGGGATGGTGACCCCTATCCCAGGAAGGTGTTCAGGAGGAGGGATGGCAACTGTCCACGGAAGCAGCATTGCGTGAAGTGGGTGGCTTGATGGGTACTAAAGGGTCTTGCTGAAACATTTAGCCGACATGCTAAAACAGCTCTTTGCATCTGCTAAACAAGCTCACTCTATTCTAGCTAAATGGCTATTATTTTACCAACTATAAAGATACTTGTGTGAAGTTTACCTGTTCTATAAGCAAACAAACCAGGTACCAAGCGTTTTTCTCTTTCCTTCTTCCTCCTCTTAAAATTATACTGGTTATCTCAAACGTGACATTTCAGAAACTGTCTTCCCCGATCTAGCTATCTATTATATTGTTTACCAACTACACAGAGTACTTATTTGAAGCTTTTCCTGATGTTTAATAGCTATTTACACAATGGCACAACTGTAAATGCTGAGCACGTCTGTGTACACACGCTCATGAAATTAACAACGCAGATCTGCAGAAGCATAAATCATGCTTAATTAAGTGGAGTGGGTGTTGTGCCGAAAACTGTCCCCCTGCCAGTATCTTGTCCCCCCTTCGCGTGAACGCGCAGGCTTTTCTCCATTGCTGCAATATGCTTGCTTGTGGGTTGATGTGTGCCCTGATCTTCATGGTATGTTTTCCTGATCTTAGTTGAACAAAACATTGTCTTTAAAGACAACAGTAGAGCAATAACGTTTTCCGCAGTTTATTATTTGTATAATTTATGGACAGGATATCAAGGCATATTCAGGGTGGGGCGGGGTTGCAGTTTGGTGGTCTGGGGATCTCATCCCTGATTTTTTCAGATGATGTGGTCCTGATGGCATCATAGGTCTGTGACCTCCAGCACTCACTGGACCGGTTCGCAGCCGAGTGAGTAGCGGTTGGAATGAGGATTAGCACCTCTAAATCTGAGGCCATGGATCTCAGCAGGAAACCGATGGAGTGACTCCTCCGGGTAGGGAATGAGGTTTTATCCCAAGTAAAGGAGTTCAAGTATCTCAGGGTCTTGTTCATGAGTGAGGGGAAAATGGAGCTGGAGAGTGGTCGGAGCAGCGGGAGCGGTATTGCGTTCGCTTTACCGCACCGTTGTTGCAAAAAGAGAGGTGAGCCGGAAGGCAAAGCTCTCGATATACCGGTCTATTTTCGTTCCTACCCTCACCTATGGTGATGAAGGCTGGGTCATGACCGAAAGAACTAGATCGCGGGTACAAGCAGTTGAAATTAGTTCTCAGAAGGGTGGCTGTTGTCTCCCTTAGAGATAGGGTGAGAAGCTCGGAGTAGAGCAGCTTCTCTTTTGCATTAAAAGGAGCCAGTTGAGGTGGTTCTGGCATCTGGTAAAGATGCACCCAGGACGTCTCCCTAGGGAGGTGTTCCAGGCACGTCCAGCTGGGAGGAGACCTCGGGGTAGGCCCAGGACTGGGTGGAGAGATTATATTTCAACACTGGCGTGGAAACACCTTGGGATCCCCCAGTCAGAGCTGGCAAATGTAGCTCGGGAAAGTGAAGTTTGGGGTCCCCTGCTGGAGCTGCTGCCCCCGCAACCTGACAACGGATAAGCGGATGAAGATGAGAGATCAGTGCATTATATTATCGACAAAATCACAGTTTATTGGCACAGAAGACACCGGTAATGTGCAGTTTTCTGTTAGGCTAAATGTTCCAGTGTGCTAGTGTTAGAACACATACGTTTTCCAGACGTAAACACCATCATCCCCGACATATCTCATCCTCTCGAATCATTTGGAGGTGTGTTCGTAGATTCAAATCTAGTAATTGCTTTTCGGACTATATTTTTTTTGTTGCCAATTATAGCCGATGCCATTGAGACCCAGCAAAACATATTTTAAAATGTAGATTTTTTTTGTATCACTGTAGTGTTTGGTGCATAACAAACATATTACCAACAAATATTTGTTATTCTATTTTGCCAAGCCCGTTTGTCTGCCCCCACCCTCCATGTTGAACAGTAATGTGTGCCACAACTATTTTGCTCTAAGGATAAAAGTGAACAACTCAGATGAAAAGCAGCTCCTTCTGGTTGAAGTTGAGTATCAGATGTGCTGCCACCCAGGGGGGAAAAGGAGACAAAAGTGGTTTGTTGAAACCCTTTTAGGATTGTTTGTGACTTTAAGTGACTTAGGAATACTCTTAACTGCTACTAACTTTTCCTTGATTTAGGAGCTGGTTTTAGTTTTAAAACAATAAGCGAAATACTCTTAGATCAGCTTTTTAGCAGTCCTAATATTGTTTTTAAGAGTTCATCCTAAATCAGCAAGTTAGGAGCTACTTTTAGCCTTAACATTTTTAGTGACTATGGCCCCTGATTCTAGTCTTTATTTTATCAGATGGAAGAGAAACCCAGCCTGCTGCTCTCCTTCCATACTGAACCCAAACAAGAGCCACTGGATTATGATTGTGACAGTAAAGCTCTGTGTTCATTGGTGGATTCAGAGATGACATCAGTGAAGCAGGAAGACTGCAGTCAAACACTGGGACTGAAAATTATCATTAAAGATGAAGAGGAGAAGATGATGGAGGAGATCAACAGTCCGGCACTAGGACTGAATAATATTAAAAAAGAGGAGGTTGGGGATTTTACTAATCAAGGTAAGAACTTGTATATTAAGAGGGTTTAGTGTTGTCAATGTGTTGTTCTTACTAATTCATGGAATGGATATCATTTTATGCTCCGTTTTGTGTTCTCAATATTTGTATACTTATTTTGTAATTACAAATGATAAAAAGTGAATGAAATCAGTTTGTTACATTACATGTGCTGGTCATATAATTAGAATATCATCAAAAAGTTGATTTATTTCAGTAACTCCATTCAAAAAGTGAAACTTGCCTAATGTATACAGTCATTCCACAGATACTGATATATTTCAAGTGTCCTTTTAATTTTGATGATTATAACTGACAACTAATGAAAACCCCTAAATCAGTATCTCAGAAAATTATAATATTACTTAAGACCAATACAAAAAAAGGATTTATTGAAATGTTGGCCAACTGAAAAGTATGAACATGAAAAGTATGAGCATGTACAGAACTCAATACTTATTTGGGGCCCCCAAATAAGAATTACATTCACTTTTTGAATGGAATTACTGAAATAAATCAACTTTTTGATGAAATTCTAATTATATGACCAGCACTTGTAAGTAGCAATGTAAATATTAAATTAAATACATTATTTTAAGAACAGGTGGCACATTATTATGTATTTAATGTGGCCATTATAATGGTAGGTAATTTAATTTTAATACATTTTATGTCCTAATGTCTTTTTATAAACATAAACATTTTATTAATGGTGTTATTTAAAGATTAGGAGGCACATTGTGATGTATTTTATGTGGTCACTATAGTTGTAGGATGTAATTATAATACACTTTATTTGCCAATGTCTTTATATGACAAGATATATTTCCTAAAACCGTGGTCTATTAATGTTGTGGTCTCCTGACATGCTTTTATGAATGACCTCAGCAGCAGTGTTGTATGGAAGTTCTTGACAACAGTGAGTTTTTTGTCTCTTGGTGTCCATGATGTTTGTGTGGCAGCAGAATCACTGTCAACACGTGTAGTTAATGTCCAAAATATTTTAGTTTTTTGTTTCGAGGCTTATTTGAGTCTAGAGGAGAAAAATTATGATACTGTATTATTGGAAGGCCCAATCTGGATGATATAATCTGCTGTGCAGAGTCAGTGGTCTTCAGTCCCCCTTTAACACTGCTGTGTTGTATCAGTGTGGTTAATATCAGTATGTTAGCACAAACAAATTGTGGCCCCGGATTTGTGTCCCAAATGTGCTTATGTTTGGGTTGTGGTGACCGCAGAGACTTTTTTTATGGCAATCCTTCCACTGTAGAATTTATGTTAACTTTCTGACACAAAATATAACCACCTGCAATTCCCCAACTGTGATCCTTGGAATAACTCCAAGAGTTTCATCTTCTAACTGCATTGATGCAGTGTCACTGCTTTAATGAACTTTCCTGTTATTTATCACACAGATGAGATTGCTGCTGAAACAGGGACATTTCCTACATCTGGAGAGAAACAAAAGGAAGATTACAAAGACAAGAAGCCGTACTCCTGTTCTAAATGTGGGAAGGGTTTCTCTCAGTCAAGTAACCTTAAAACTCATGAGCGTATACATACTGGAGAGAAGCCTTACTCCTGTTCTGACTGTGGAAAGAGTTTCTCTCAGTTAGGCAGCCTCAAAACTCATCGGCATTTACATACTGGAGAGAAGCCTTACTCCTGTTCAGATTGTGGGAAGAGTTTCTCTCAGTTAGGTGGCCTGAAAACTCATCGGCATTTCCATACTGGAGAGAAACCATACTCCTGTTCTGACTGTGGCAAGAGTTTCTCTCATTTAGGCAGCCTTAAAACTCATCGGCATTTCCATACTGGAGAGAAGCCTTACTCCTGTTCTGACTGTGAGAAGAGTTTCTCTAACTCAAAAACTCTAAAAAATCACCAGCTCATACATAGAGGAGAGAAGCCATACTCCTGTTCTGACTGTGGGAAGTGTTTCTCTCAGTCAGTTACCCTTAGAATTCATCAGCGTATACATACTGGAGAGAAGCCGTACTCCTGTTCTAAATGTGGGAAGAGTTTCTCTCAGTTAGGCAGCCTTAAAACTCATCAGCGGATACACACTGGAGAGAAGCCTTACTCCTGTCCTGACTGTGAGAAGAGCTTCTCTTACTCAAATACTCTAAAAAATCACCAGCTCATACATACAGGAGAAAAGGCATACTCCTGTTCCAACTGTGGGAAGTGTTTTTCTCAGTCGGGTCACCTCAAAATTCATCAGCGTATACATACTGGAGAGAAGCCGTACTCCTGTTCTAATTGTGGGAAAAGTTTCTCTCGATTAGGCAGCCTTAAAACTCATCAGCATATACACACTGGAGAGAAGCCTTACTCCTGTTCTGACTGTGAGAAGAGCTTCTCTTACTCAAAAACCCTAAAAAATCATCAGCTCGCACATAGAGGAGAGAAGGCATACTCCTGTTCTAACTGTGAGAAGTGTTTCTCTAATTTATGGAACCTTAAAGTTCACCAGCGCATACATACTGGAGAGAGGCCTTACTCCTGTTCTTACTGTGGCAAGGGTTTCTGTCTGCCAGGTCACCTTAAAGCTCATGAGCGCAAACATACTGGAGAGAAGCCTTACTCCTGTTCTGACTGTGGGAAGAAATTTTCTCTGTCAGGTAACCTTAAAGCTCATCAGCGCATACATACTGGAGAGAAGCCCAACACCTGTTCTGACTGTGGGAAGAGTTTCTCTCAACTAAGTAGTTTGAAAGCTCACCAGCGCACACATACTGGAGAGTAGCCTTAAGGGTATAATACAACTACCACAGGCCACCCAGCTCCCATTCATTTCATCTGGATATGTAGCGTCTGCATGGGATTTGTGTAGCGGGTGGCTGAGCTGCGCAATTCGACTGCCTTCCCAAATCTCGAGTCTGCCTCTGCGATGGCATGGTAAAACAGGATTTTGCACTCACACATAAAATACCAGTGAAACAAGGTCTCTTCTACTCCCAAGCGTGTCAACATTTAAATAAAACTTTAACAGACACGTAATTGTATCCAATCTGGATAGCATTTTAACATTCCAGATGACTTCTAGTAGTCAATAATTACAGATTTGTTTTCAAGAGAGTCTGTGAGACAAACGAAGATGACTGCTGAATACACCATCTTAGGGTGTGACCTGTCAGGAAAAACACGCTGCTAAAAAAGAATTAAGGAAACACTAATGACACATTGGGTCTTGATGAACAAAATGTATTAAAGATCCAAATCATTACTGTACCTTCTATAATTCCTGGAGAACAAATTGATGTAACCACAGTCAATGGAAACCAAAATTACCAACCAATTGAAGGCTATATTCAAACTCACACCAAAAATCGAAGTATATTTTTTTTATTCAACAGTTTTTCCAACTCGTAATATGACTCAACAGTGTGTATGGCTCCCACGTGATTCCTTTCTATGGCCCTGTCCAATGCCCATCATGTAACAGCTCGTTGCCTGGTAAACTCCTGGAACCGTACCGGGACCCACAGCAACCCTCTTTGCGTTGGCCTGTGTCTGGAGAAGCTGGACTACCTGTGCAACCTTGTCCTGCCTGTGTGAGTGGTTTCTCTTAAATAACGTAAACTTTATTAGAAAGAGCTTTGGAGACTATGATTCTTTGCAGGAGAAACTGAACTATAAATCACACGCTCACTAAAATATACTGGTATTACAAGTTAACATGTTCCCAGATACACACATCCTTCATCCGTGGGGAATCACAGAGGGACTTGTGAGATTGTTTGGGCTACTTAAGACCAGATGGTAGTAACTCGAATGGATAAGGTGACTTGAAAGGATTGTGTTCAGTTCTAACAAAGCAAGGGGTGAACTTCAGTCCTTTGGGTCCCCTCTACTAGTCTTACAATGTTGACCCAATAAAGAAGGAAACATGTCACTAGTGATGTTTGACTGACAATTCGGAGTCTTCACATTGGGAATGTCGTTTAAGTGACATTTTAGGATATTTGTCTATACAGTTATGGGATTGTGTGAGAGGGGTGGATGTTCATTGTCATGTATTAGAGATCTGTGATTGATCTGTATGGATTTTATATTATACTCTTGATTTCTAATGTAACATGTGATTTGTCTTTTTTTTGCCTTTTTATAGTCTGTTAATTAAATCTTGATACGTTTTTATGTTGCTTCGGACTAGCCTGGGTTCTGAAGGCCAAAGTAAGGGTAGAAGGAGCAGTTGTTCATGATGACAACTAACTGTTTATCAACTAACTGTTTGTCAATAATTAACTTATTCAATTGGTTGATAAACATTGCACTGTAGCTAAAACTATAAACTTTATTTGGGGGAATAATTTAAAGTACATTATGTGCTGGTAGAAGTCATCCTGAACTGGGACACAGAGATATCATTCAACATGTAACCTGAAACATTGATATACTTATTTTTGGTTGTCTGTTCTTCATCTTCATCCGCTTATCCGTTGTCGGGTCACGGTGGCAGCAGCTCCAGCAGGGGACCCCAAACTTCCCTTACCCAAGCCATATTTGCCAGCTTTGACTGGGGGATCCCGAGGCGTTCCCAGGCCAGTGTCGAAATATAATCTCGCCTCCTAGTCCTACCCTGAGGTTTCCCATCTGGACGTGCCTAGAAAACTTCCCTAGGGAGACCTCCTGGGGGCATCCTAACCAGATGCCCAAATCACCTCAACTGTCTCCCTTCAATGCAAAGGAGCAGCGGCTCTACTCAGAGTTCCTGGCGAATGACTGAGCTTCTCACCCGATCTCTAAGGGAGACAACAGCCACCCTTCTGAGAACTAATTTCAACTGCTTGTACCCGCGATCTAGTTCTTTCGGTCATGACCCAGCCTTCATCACCATAGGTGAGGGTAGGAACGATAACTGACCGGTATATCGAGAGCTTTGCCTTCCGGCTCACCTCTCTTTTTGTAACAACGGTGCGGTAAAGCGAACGCAATACCGCTCCCGCTGCTCCGACCACTCTCCAGCTCCATTTTCCCCTCACTCATGAACAAGACCCTGAGATACTTGAACTCCTTTACTTGGGATAAAACCTCATTCCCTACCCAGAGGAGGCACTCCATCGGTTTCCTGCTGAGATCCATGGCCTCAGATTTAGAGGTGCTAATCCTCATCCCAACCGCTACTCACTCGGCTGCAACCCGGTCCAGTGAGTGCTGGAGGTCACAGACCGATGATGCCATCAGGACCACACCCTCTGCAAAAAGCAGCGATGAGATCCCCAGCCCACCGAACTGTAAACCTTCCCCACCCCGACTGCGCCTCGACATCCTGTCCTTAAACATTACAAACAGGACTGGTGACAACGCGCAGCCCTGATGGAGGCCAACCCCAACCTGGAACATGTCCGACTCACATCCGAGAACCCAAAAACAGCTCTCACATTGGACTTACAGGGATTGGATAGCCCTAAGGAACCTCCTCACCCCATATTCCCGCAGCAACTCCCACAGTATCTCCTGGGGGACACGGTCATACGCCTCCTCCAGATCCACAAAGCACATGTTGACTATATGGGCATATTCCCAGGCCCCCTCCAGGATCCTTGCAAGAGTAAAGAGCTGGTTGGTTGTTCCACGACCAGCATGGAATCAGCATTGTTCCTCTTCAATCTGAGGTTGGACAATCAGCCGAACCCTCCTTTCCAGCAGCGTTGAGTAGACTTTCCCAGGGAGGCTGAGTAGTGTGATCCCCCTTTAATTGGCACACACCCTCTGGTCCGCCACCCCGGTCCGCCCCACGCCTTAGGCACGCCCCCGACTCCCACGTATTGTTGAAGAGGCGTGTCATCCAAGACATCCCCTCTACATCCAAAGCTTTCAACATTTCTGAACGAATCTCGTCAATCCCCGGAGCTTTGCCACTGTGGAGCTGTTTAACTACCTCAGTGACTAACGCCAAGGAGATTGACGATGCTTCCTTATTTGTTTGTTGTTCATATACTAATACATTCTGGAAAGATATGGAAGGATAAAAGAAAATTGTCATTCTATTGAGAAAATATATGCTATATGCGATTTAATTTTTTGTAAGAACTCTATAAAATTCTTGAAATGGATAACAATTGTTATGATATTGATTTGTATATTTCATACTCTGAAAACCACACAATCAAACCCGTTCCTTAAAGTATTAACTGGTTTCTTAATTCAGTCTCTAAAATCGCTAATTAATAAGAAGTGGGTTGAACAACACATTACATTTGATATACAAAATACAGAATTATTTTTAGTTGGAGTAGATTCAGATACTGTGTTTCAACGTTTGCCTGTATTCATTAGGGATATCGGGTTGGAAAAAAAATATTTTGTCTTTTTAGTATTTTCACTGTAGGTGGCAGTATGCACTAATCATGTTGAATGCCAACTGCCGTGAAAATTAAACACGAGCCATCAATGTAGCCAACTAGAATAAGCTAGCTATGGGAAGCTATTAATTGAGGTGGGCAGTCTACTAACTACCTTGGTGAGAGGCAAGTTTATGTATAAAAAAGTATCAAACGATCTACATTTGCTGTAAATTACAGTGCAATAATTGTTTGTCTTACTACATATCATTTTATGAATTGTGTGATTTGTAAAATAATTTACACCTTGTAATGGTGTGACTCATGGCTAATTGGGTGCCTGGGTGTTCAATTAAGCTATGCCGAAACTTGAAAAAATGCAGATTAATATCATTGTGAACTAACCTGATTTGGTTATCAGTATCAGTTCAGTTGAAAAATAAAGCTAAAATAAAAGCATTTTGAAGGTTTCAATTTCACATGGTGTCACATGACCAGAAGTGTTTCAGAACATTGTTTTGATCATAGGTAATCGAATAGTAGAATAGAATAGAATAGGCTGATGTCATAGAGCCCCTATAAATCAGAATGGACCAATTTGACAGCCATTTTACCTGAGACTTGTTCTAAATCTACAATACAAGTGGTAGAAGTGGCATTTCAGTTCTTTTAACAGTTACATTTCCTTAATAATATATAAATAGCCACTGTCATGCATAGCATAATGCATACAATTACTGTATTACTATATTGTATATATACAAACAAAAATATTTAATTTAATGGTAAAAATAATTATTTTACTAAAATATTTTTTGTTACAGTACGCTTAACGGAGATAGACACCTCACTGAATTTGGTAGGCTAACAGCATAGTTGTAGGACAGAAAAAGGAAAAACAAAGCATATTTTTTGTGGACAAGGTTACCCAACATCACCATTCTGCTGATTATATACAGTAATTAATTCTACACTAATTACTGATGCGTGAACCATGTTTCCCACCTCCTTTGTATCGTTTATCCTTTATCTGGACCAAATTACTGCTGCACAAAATACCAGTGACAAGAGAATTTCAGAATTGGTCCCAGGTAAGATGGCGGAGCAATTGAGACGTCAGAACTATATGTCCCATCTATGCTTTCGATGCAGTGAGTGTGAAACAGATTGGAACAGTATCGAGCGTGAGTGCAGAGCAGCCAATCACTAAATAATAGTAGAAGATCGAGCACCTAGTTGGTCGTTCACAAAAAACAACAGTTCATCAAACAAGATCCGACAAGTTGCTTAAACGGTAAGTTTAAACAACAGACTGTATTTGCGTCTTCAGTTTACAGAAATACTCTGCGGTGTGAACGGTAGAAGAACAAACAAATCTCTAAACAATTTTATTCTTCATAAAATGTAAATCATAATAGGTATCAAAAAACAACAACGAAAATCTAGTTAACAAAACAAAGCGGGAAAGTTACTGGGACTAAAATCAATGTTTTAGCAGCTACAGTACTTAGTTGTGTATATATATGCATCGTACCAAGGAACGGCCTGTCTATGTTGGTGTTAAGGGAAGCGTGGAATGGGAGACGGGACGTCGACTTACGTTGTTAAATGAAGGTATTTATTTTTATAATTACTAATTGTAGTGTCTGTCTTCACATAAATCAATAAGTTAATTAAGACAAGTAATGAAAAAACTAAGCATTATGCGTTTTATAGACTCCAGCTCCATTCAGATTATAAACTATTTAGCTAGCCTAGCTTGCTACCTGTTGGTGTTTTAGGCTGTTTTTACCGATGGGTAGTTAGCGAACGAGTCGGCTCAAAGAACCGGCTGGCATATCAGGAGAGCCGAATCTATTCATAAAATATAAAGAAAATTAACATAGGAAAAAATCTAACGATTTGAAAGATGTGAGATAGCTAATTCAAAGAACGAAAAAAAATATGTATGCCTAAATGCACAAGCACACATTCGTTCCGACGCTGTTCTGTCTACCGTAATTACCCGTTTATAGCCGCAACAATGCCCAACTTAGAGCTGTGAATACACCTTTTATCGTATCTATTTATACACATATTTCAGCATCACGAACATAGATCGGTGGACAAATTGTCATTAACCATCAAACTTAACAGAAAATAAAGAAATGCATTGATGTACATGCTAAATCAATGCATTTCTGGCAGGTGATCAAGGAGTGATCCAAACAGCAAACCACAAGGGACATTTGGCACAAATAAGGCAAAGTTGGTGTACTTTGAAGTACCAAGGCCCGACCACGCATTGCTGATATCAGTCTCCAATAATATGTTTGAATTCATTCGTTACCGTAAATAACACCTACTATCACGGACATAATTTATACAGGCATTTAGACACTTATCAACTAGCTTCCATAACCAATTACACCCCGCCAAATAATGGAGGAAAGAACAAGTTCACTCACCTACACACATTTTCACTGATGGGTTCGTTATGAATCTGCGGTCTATTTTATTCTTATAGATAAATACGCCTGAATGAGTGCATGTTGTGCACACGATGCAATGTAATAAAATATGCATGAAATGACCATACAGTGCAAAACTTTCCATTTCTAATAATTGCTCCCCAATATCCAAGTTGCCTCTCAAAAATGTTTCCTTTCTCTGGGACACCTGGTCACACAGTTCACATGTCCAAAATCATTTGAATTATGTTGTTCAGATTGTATTCGTTTTGAATTGTTAGATGTATATGCACATTTTATATACATTAAAACGTTATACATTTAACGCAATGTTTAGTAGTATTCTTTTTCGAAACATGCAGTTAAGCAAGAATGCTAGTTATTGATCAATAGATGTCTTACTCAGCACTTAACTGAATCAAACCTGTTTTGGAAGGTGCGTTTATGAGCAACTAGAAGTGGGAAAGTTCCGACCACCTAGTAGGAGAATCCACCTGAACACCGTTTGAGAGCTACAAGAAGCAACGTTAGGTTTGACATCATTAGATATGCCGGCATTTGTGATGAAAAAATAGCAATCTATTTGTTACTCCATAAAAGTCTTCCAATGCGCAAGTTTTATGTATCTGCGGGGGTTTAAACACTGCAGTGATTATAGAGTAGCTGAATTCCAGCAGAAGGTAGAAGGTACATTTAAAGACAGTAGCTCCAGGTCTGGTGAACAGTGTGTTGATCTGCATCATCCGTGCCCCCTGTGGGAGTTAACCATAGTGCAGACCCATCCACCATTACGTTTACCTGACTCCCAAGTCCTGTCCTGCCGGTAAAAGGGAAAACCAGAAGGGGTTTTAAAGCTGGGTCAGATAACGTTGGGACCAGCCTGATCTCTACAAATGCTGACACAACAGTTTGCACGACTCACAGAAATATATTTCCTGCGTGCAGTTTGAGCATTTTATTGTGCAGGGATTTAACATTTGCAAGTAAAATGCTTGATCACGCTGGAATGCAGTATCTCGTCCGAGATCGACATTGGATCCCGACAAATTTGCATTTCTTCTTTTTCCATAGTAATGATCATTATACCCTGACGATAAAGGTGATACCATTTTTAAAAGCTCAATATTTATAAATAAATAATAATATAAATATTTCTAAAATCAGCTGTTTTAGCGCTAAAATGCTTTGCGAAATACTCTTAGACCAACAGTTTAGAAGTCCTAAAATTGCTTTTTAAGAGTTTCTCATAATTAAGCAAGTTAAAAGCTGCATTTAAACCCAAAAGATTTCATTATTACAGTTCTTGTTGCACACTGGTCTTTATTTTAGCAGATGGAGGAAAAACCCAGCCTGCTGCTCTCCTTCCACACTGAACCCATACAAGAGTCACTGGATTCTGGTTGTTACAGTGGCGCTCAGTGTTCATTGGTGGATTCAGAGATGACATCAGTGAAGCAGGAAGACTGCAGTCAATCACTGGGACTGAATATTAAAGATGAAGAGGAGACGATGGAGATCAACAGTCAGACACTAGGACTGAATAATATTAAATGTGAAGAGGAGGAGATTGGGAATATAACTAAGAAAGGTAAGAACTGGTTTACTAAGAACAGGTTTAATGTTGAAATTAAAATTCTGTAGATGTTATTTAAATATAACTGTTTTGTATCCTATATATTCTTATACTTATTTTGTATTCTTAAATTATAAAAAGTTAATGAAATCAATTTGTGTTTCATTAAAAACGAAAGAAGTCAAAATTATGTAAATATTGAATTAAATAAATTATTTTAAGAATAGGGGGCACATTTTGATGTATTTCATGTGGCCACTATACTCTAATTATAATACATTTTATATCCCAATGTCTTTTTATATGACAAGATGTATTTCCTAAAATCGTGGTCTATTAATGTTGTGGTCTCCTGACATGCCATTATGAATGACCAGAGCAGCTGTGTTGTGTTGTTGTACTCAACAGTGAGTTTTTTGTCTCTGGGTGTCCATGATGTTTGTGGGACAGCAAAATCACTGTCAAAAACTGCAGTTAATATGGCAAACCGTTTTTTATTGTCTTTGGGCTTCTTTCAGTCTAAAGAACAAATACATTATTAGAATATACAGCTATGAATTTTTTTTTGAGATCATTGCAATTTTTCTTGAATGAGCATCTCTACGTGTATGGCGGCCATTACATTCCAAAGATCACTACACTCTTAAAAGTAGAAGAGCCTCGAGGAACCTTTTGGAGTTCCTCACCATTGCCACTGTGAAGGAACCTTTTTTGTTCAAAAAGTTTCCTTGAGGAACCCCTCAAAAAGGTTCTTCAAGGAACCCCTGTTGTGGGGTTTTGGGTAAAAAATTTAACTAATTATTATTAATAATGAAATATATTATATATAATAACAGCAACATTCAATAGAATATGTAAGAATAATATTAGAGGTAGTAGTAATACACATGCAATTTGCAAAAATATATAATTCACAAAAATACACAATATATTAATTCTTTATTTTATTATTTCTCCACCACAATGCTTCAACTTAAATTTAAAAAGACTGTATACAGAGCAAAATAAATAATTCTATATTTACTATATATATAAACACTATATATACATACAGTATAGTCATATATACATTTAAACTAAACACACTAACGGAAGAATGTTTGTGTGTGAGAGAGGGGTTTAGACTGCTACAAATAGTTAGCCACTTTGATGACAGTGGGAGAGATCTTTCCTTCTGGTGTATTAGACATGAGGTTACTTTAAATGAAAGTAAGAGTGTTTTTGACTTTCTTATGGTACTGGATGTCCAAAAGAAAATAAACTGACATCAAAGTCGCCATTGCCAAGGTGATGTCATCGACCGGCTGAGTGAGGACATCTGTGTAGTCCAGATACACACCAAAACTAGCCTCCAAGAAGGGGTTTCCCATAATTACAAGGACAGGTGTTAGCACCTCTGGATATGGAGCTAAATCAGGACCAAATGTTTTGTTAATTAGAAAAATATATATCAAGTTGAAAAACTAAAGCTTTAAATAGAAAGTTCAAGTTTCGGTCTAAAACTTGAAAAATAAAACCATGTATTTAAATGAAAAATAAGTGTTACCAATTTTTCTTTCAGTTTGAAATCAATTTAGATTACATTTAGATTACATTCATTTCATTTTTGGAATTATTTTGAATAAATTAGAAATGTTCATTTTTCACTTTTATATTTGTATTCAGTTGCACATTTCATGTTTTCAGATTCAAAACATATTTTTATGGCTTCAAATAATTTTTTTACAGTTTTAGATCTGTTTTACCACTTTGAGATCACTTTTTTCAGTTTCAGACTTTTGGTCCCGATTTTGAATAGGAAGCGTGGCTTCAACCCAGAGGGGCGTGGAATTATGAATGACAGCAAAACATAGAAGGCAGAAGACTCCTCAGTGAAATGGTGTTACTATGGCTTTTCAATTTCAAGCTCTAGTTTTTTTCAAATTAACAAAATATTTGGCCCTGATTTAGCTCCATAGGTCACTGTTAATTTTTCCTAAATCAGCATCTCTACATGTATGGCAGCCATTACATTCCAGTGTCTGTTAAATTCCAACACAGGCACAACTCCTTTTACTTAATGAGGTACGGTTTAGGTGATTACCTGAACCACATCTAATTAAGGAAAAGTATGAAAACCATTGCTGTGGTCATCACTATCCTCTTGCAATAGGATCAGCCGGATGGCAAAACAGTGCAAGTAGTACCTCAAAGGTAATTTCAATTAAAAAAAATAACTATTCAGGATGACAAATCAGTTGAAAAGAAAAGCTTTGAGTGGAAAAAAAGAAGGGTTCCATTCTGGCTTTACAGCAAGGATGTCTCGAAACAGGCTCATAGGGGCAGGGCTGAAGTCGTAGGAATGGACTGTAGAGGAATGGAGAATAAAGCTGATTCTGAAAAATAATGTCAAACAGCAGCTGGGGTAAAGTACATGGTGAGGACTGTTCAAAAAGGGCTCATAGGGGCAGGGCTGCAGTCATGTAAAGCTAGAAAAAAGCCCATCATCAATGAGAAGCATAGAAGAGCCAGGCTGAAGTTTGCAAAAGACCATAAGGATTGGACCGTAGAGGAATGGTGTAAGTTCATCTTCTCTGACAAATGACATTTTCAGCTTTGCCCAACACCTGGTTGTTCTATGGTTAGACGGAGATCTGGAGAGGCTTACAAGCCACAGTGTCTCGCACCCACTGGGACATTTAGTGGAAGATCTGTGATGATCTAAGGATGCTTCAGCAAGGCTGGATTTGGGCTGATTTGTCCTTGTGAAGGACGTATTAATTTAGCCATGTACAAGGTTATCCTGGATGAACACCTGCTTCTTACTGCTCTGACAATGTTCTACCAGGACAATGCTCCATGCCACACATCCAGGTCAATCAAGGTGTGGATGGAGGACCACCAAAATTAAAGCTGATATTTCTCTGCTAGTAAAATAAACAATAACGTAATTCTCTGTTTGTTTACAATACAGTGTTTGAACTTGGGTAATAAAACAAATTCAGGTTTTTACTCCATGTTGACTAGAAGTACTGATTGTTCACTTACCATCTAATCTACCCAGAGCTTGTCATGTGCTCTTGTTAGGAGATTATCAACATTTCAAAAAAAAAAATCCTGTGACTGGTCTAAATAATTTGGCTCTTCAGTGGATCTCCATTCATATTTTAGACATTTCAATTCACCTGATTAGGAACACATAGACGGTAAGCCTATTCCACAAACAAATTGTAGCCCTACATTTATGTCCCAAAAGTGCTTATGTTTGTGATGGGGTGGCAGCTGTAGGCTTTCACTTCTGGCAGTTTTTCGCTACTTGAATCATTCTTCTCACTGTGTTTGGGAGAAAATAGATATTTGTCATCTTCCAGACAGGTTGATCTGAGCTTCAGTTATTTATCATTTCCTGATTATGGCCATAATAGTTCAGATGAGAATTCTCAGGCATGTAACTTCTTATAGTCCTATCTCGATTTGTATTTTTTACGTGATCAATTTGATAAACAACTGACATTTTTTACAGCGGTTTGTATATACACTGGTTGAGATACATTTTGGTGGGCATTGAATGTATTTCTATTTTGGCAATGTACTTGGTGAAAATGTGAAATTATGATTTCAGAAATTGGTTGCATGTCTTTACTCTCAACACGCTTAGAATAGTTACTTTGATATTTGATTATGTCTTCTAACTGCATTTATACAGTGTCACTGCTCTAATGAACTTTCCTGATATTTATCATACAGATAAGATTTCTGCTGAAATGGGAACATTTCCTACATCTGGAGAGCAACAAAAGGAAGATTACAAAGACAAGAAGCTGTACTCCTGTTCTGACTGTGGGAAGGGTTTCTCTCACTCAGGTCACCTTAAAATTCATCAGCGTATACATACTGGAGAGAAGCCTTACTCCTGTTCTGATTGTGGGAAGGGTTTCTCTCAGTTAGGCAGCCTAAAAATTCATCAGCGTACACATACTGGAGAGAAGCCTTACTCTTGTTCTTACTGTGAGAAGAGTTTCTCTTTCTCAACAACCCTAAAAAATCACCAGCTCATACATACAGGAGAGAAGCCATACTCCTGTTCTGACTGTGGGAAGTGTTTCTCTAATCTATGGAACCTAAAAGTTCACTACCGCACACATACTGGAGAGAAGCTGTACTACTGTTCTGACTGTGGGAAGGGTTTTTGTCAGTCAGGTCACCTTAAAATTCATCAGCGTACACATACTGGAGAAAAGCTGTACTCCTGTTCTGACTGTGGGAAAGGTTTCACTCGGTTAGGTAACCTAAAAGCTCATGAGCGCATACATACCAGAGAGAGGTCTTACTCCTGTTCTGACTGTGGAATCGGTTTCTCTCTGTTAGGTAACCTTAAAGCTCATGAGTGCATACATATTGGACAGAAGGCTTACTCGTGTTCTGAGTGTGGGGAGAGTTTCTTTGAATCCAAATCCCTAAAAAATCACCAGCTCATACACACCAGAGAGAAGCTGTACTCCTGTTCTGACTGTGGGAAGAGTTTCTCTGAATCCAGAACCCTAAAAAATCACCAGCTCATACACACAGGAGAGAAGCCATACTCCTGTTCTGACTGTGGGAAGGGTTTCTCTAAATCCAGAACCCTAAAAAATCACCAGCTCATACACACAGGAGAGAAGCCATACTCCTGTTCTGACTGTGGGAAGAGTTTCTCTAAATCCAGAACCCTAAAAAATCACCAGCTCATACACACTGGAGAGAAGCCGTACTCCTGTTCTGACTGTGGGAAAGGTTTCTCTCAGTCAGGTCACCTTAAAATTCATCAGCGCATACATACTGGAGAGAAGCCTTACTCCTGTTCTAACTGTGGGAAGAGTTTCTCTCAGTTAGGCAGCCTTAAGACTCATCAGCGTACACATACTGGAGAAAAGCCTTACTCTTGTTCTTACTGTGAGAAGAGTTTCTCTTTCTTAACAACCCTAAAAAATCACCAGCTCATACATACAGGAGAGAAGGCATACTCCTGTTCTGACTGTGGGAAGTGTTTCTCTAATTTATGGAACCTTAATGTTCACCACCGCACACATACTGGAGAGAGGCCTTACTCCTGTTCTGACTGTGGGAAGGGTTTTTCTCTGTCCGGTAACCTTAAAGTTCATGAGCGCATACATACTAGAGAGAGGCCTTAATCTTGTTCTGACTGTGGGGAGAGTTTCTCTGAATCCAAATCCCTTCTACATCACCAGAGTAAACACACTGGAGAGAAACTTAATACTGTTCTTACTGTAGGAAGTCTTTCTTAACTCTAGTTACCCTTAAAGCTCACCAGCGCATACATACTAGAGAGAAGCCTTACATCTGTCCCAACTGTGGGAAAAGTTTCTCTTAACTAGGTAGCCTGCAAGGTCACCAGCGCATACATACTGGAGAGGAGCCTTAAGGGTATAATACACCAAGGCCACCCAGCTCCCATTCATTTCATATGAATATGTAGCTCCCATTCATTTAATATGGATATGTAGCTCCCATTCATTCCATATGGATATGTAGCTCCCATTCATTCCATATGGATATGTAGCTCCCATTCATTCCATATGGATATGTAGCTCCCATTCATTTCATATGGATATGTAGCTCCCATTCATTTCATATGGATATGTAGCGTCTGCATGGGATTTGTGTAGCGGGAGGCTGACTTAAGAAGCCATTAACTGTTGTGTCAACACCATTATTACCCTCCTATAATTTACATGTTCACGTGTAAGTTTCAGGTATTACTGAATGGTTCCCAACCGTGAGTCTTTTTGCGCGTGATCTCAGTTCTCAGAGATCCAAAATGCTATTATAACATCATAATTCATTTAATCCGCAGCTTTCCATAAACACCAGGCTGCCAAGGCTGCATAATAGGTACAGCTGTGTTTCGTTTTTTATGCACGTCTGTTACCAAGAACATAGCATAACAATGAAATAGAAAACTATAATATTGACTGTGATAAATTCTATAGCTGTTGGGTGATTTCATGTTTCTTCAATATGTGACTTGTTAATAGGCCTGTGTTTAGAATAAATATATTGCATGTATATTTGGGTTGCTATTTGGGAGGAAATTATAGTGTGCATTAGCTGCTCTAATAGACATGGACAACAGGACAGATTTAACACTATGATAGTTGTCTTTGTCAAGTGTGTAGCCACATATTATATAAAGTATTTTACAGATGTGCGTCCGCTGTGTGTGTATATACTGTATATATATACAGCTCCAGAATTTTTTTTACACCACTGCACTTTTTCTTTCCTTTCCACAAGTGTTGAAAAGGAAGGTTTTAAGTGAAAAACAGAAGCATTCAATTTGCAGTGGTCTCAGTAATTTATCCCTTCTGATTCTCAGTCACCACCTTTATTGGAAAGAAAAGAAAAAGGTGCAGGGGTCTCTTAATGTTTTGCTTTTAATAAAGATATATATATATATATATATATATATATGGCAACAAAGAATTGCAAAAATATGTGTTATAGACATTATTAAATGTGAAATGTACCTCAATTATAAACTAGCATGAAATAATGGAAAAATAGCTTTGCCTCTGACTTGTATTGTGAAATAGGGCAAGCTGTTTCAGAAAATGAAAATAGGTATTTTGTAAGAACAGAGTGAGTGATATTGTTGACCTCTGCTGCCAGCCGTTCGAAGGAACAAAACAATCGCTAAAATGAACTTCAAAATGTTATTACATCTCAGTGCATGTCCTCATATGAAAATGTGTTGATTCATCACAACTGTATTTTTGAAAATGTTTGTTGAGGTATAGTGGAAGTGTATGTGATGAAGAAGAACGTCTAACCACAAGTCTCAAGCAGCCCCTTGGTGATTTTAATCAGGGGTCCTGCATAGCATTTGCTTCTCTAAAGATCTGGAACACCAGAGGGCTTTATTACGAAGGGAGTCCAACCAACTCAGATTTTACTCAGATTTATCAAGGAAAGTCCAACTCTCATTGAATAAATTGGTGTTAAACAGTACTATGAAGGTGATTATGATGTTTGTTAGTTGACTCTGTGTTGTCTTAATTGGAGTTTGTGTGTGCGTTTGCCTGAAACGGGAGTGTTCGACAACGCTGAGTCACTCAAAATAACAGTGTGTCAGAAGCTGTGAGGCGTGTCAAGGTGTTGTCAGGCATACTGTAACTGAGCTTTTTTGCAAACATTCAGAGTAGCAGAGTGCATCACTTTAAAGGAAACTCCTCCAGAAAAGGGTTTCAATGACACAGCAAATCGCCATCATTCATATCAGAATATAAGTCATATTTCCTGTTGAAATAATACATTAAGAGGATAATACAAACCTTTTTCTTCTAACAGGTTGTAGGCAGCCGGGTACGACTAAACCCAATGTTTTACGTGGCCAGGTTTTCCAGGACATAATTACATATCCTCTTTTGTAATTTAAAGGGAGCATTCTCATTTGAAGCAATGAAGCTGAAATCATTTAAACATCCCCCGGTACAGGTCTGCAGTGTTTTATTTAATTATTATTTTCTCCCAATATTCAAATAGAGGTAGGAAAACAAAGCCCCAATAGTATTGTGATCCTAGCAGCGCCTCTGTAATGTAACATTTTATATTTCTGTAAACAGATGTTGAACTGACCTTTACTTGATGCAAATTTCAACTTGCCACCGTCTGCAACAGGCTATGGTGAATTCAGCACTTCCAGATACCAATTTCAACTTTCTAGAATAATGCTGTTAAATTGAACAGTCGAAGTCAAATAAAAGAGAAACCACTACAATGATTCGTATGAAAACTGGTCAGATTTAAATCGTAGAACTCACAGGTCTTGGCAAAGGGCCTTCAGTTCAGTTTAGCTGAGATCAGTTCAGGCGAAAATGTATATAGCGAAAACAAACCTAAACACGTGATATTTCAACAGACGGAGTCACATGACCAGAAGTGTTTCGGAACATTGTTTCGATGCAGTGAGTGTGGATCTGATCCGAACAGTATCGAGTGTCAGTGCTGAGCAGCCCATCACCAAGCAATAAGAGATCCAGCTCCTTGTGTCGTTTTCAAAAAAAAAAAATCCTCAAACAAGAACCGACAAGTTGCTTTAACGGTAAGTTTAAACAACATACTTTGTAATTGTCTCTTTATTTAGTTTACAGAAATACTATGCGATGTGATAAAAGAAAAAAAAGAACAAACCAATCTCTAAACCATTATGTTCTTCATAAAAGGTCAATCATAATATAGTTATCAAAAAAACACAGCGAACATCCAGGTAACAAAACAAAGCGGTTAAGTTACTAAGACTAAAATCGGTGTTTTAGCAGCTACAGTACTTAGTTGTGTGTATATAAATGCATCGTACCAAGGAACGGCCTGTCTATGTTGGGGTTAAGGGAAGCGTGGAATGGGAGACAGGACATCGACTTACGTTGGTAAATTATTTCATTTTATATTTACTTATTGCAGTGTCTGTCTTCACTTAAACCGATATAAGTTAATTAAGACAAGTAATGAACAAACAAATCGTTTTGCGTTTTTTAGGCTCCAACTCCATTCATATTATAAACGAATGAGCTAGCCTAGCTTGCTACCTGTTGTTGTTTTAGTCTGTCTTTACCGATGGGTAGTTCGCGAACGAGTCGGTTCTAAGAACCGTCTCGTATATCAGGAGAGCCGAATCTATTTATAAAATAAATGAAATTAACATACGAAAAATAAAACGATTCAAAAGAATTAATTTAACTATTTCAAAGAACGAAAAAAAAGTATGCCTAAATACTCGAGCACACACATTCGTCCAGACGCTGTTCAGACTACCGTAATTCCCTGTTTATAGCCGCACAATTTCCAATTTAGAGCTGTGAAAACCCTTTTAATCGTAAATATTTATACGCATATTTCGGCATCACGGACAGAGATCGGATGACTAATTATCATTAATCATCAAACTTTACAGAAAATGAAGAAATGCATTGATATACATGCTAATTTCTGGCAGGTGATCAAAACAGCCAAACCAGAGACATTTGGCACAAGTAAGGCGAAGTTGTAGTAATTTAAAGAACTAAGGCCCGACCATGCATTGCTGATATCAGTTTTCAATAATGTTTGAATTCATTTGTTACCGTGAATAACAACTACATTCACGGACATCATTTGTACAGGTATTTAGACAATTATCAACAAGCTTCCATAACCAATTACACCCCGCCAAATAATGGAGTAAAGAACAAGTTCACTCACCTACACTCCTTCTCCCTAAGGGGTCGTTATGAATCAGTACTCTATTTTATTCTTATAGATAAGTCTGAATGAGTGCATGTTGTATATTATGCTGTTCAGATTGTATTCGTTTTTAATTGTTAGATGTAAATGCACTATTTATATACATAAAAAAGTATTAATTTAACGGAAATTTTACACTTTACAGCCTCCGTGGCTTTTGTGCCTTTGCTACTGTCAAAAATGTCACAGTCAGCAATTGGTTTGTATGTACATTAGTTTATAGTTCGCAGTTGTGAACATCCACAAGAACGGTCTACATGCAGGTAAGCAAGTACGCTAGTTATTGATCAATAGATGTCTTACTCAGCACATAACTCAATCAAACCTGTTTTGGGAAGGTGCGTTTATGAGCCACTAAAGTTTGGAAAGTTCCGACCACCGAGTAGGAGAATTCACCTGAACACCTTTTGAGAGCTCCAAGAAGCAACGTTAGGTTTGACATCATTAGATATTGTTGCATTTGTGATGAAAAAATAGGAATCTATTTGTTACTCAATAAAAGTCTTCCAATGCGCAAGTTCATGTGCTTGCGGGGGTTTAAATACTGCAGTGATTTATAGCGGAGCTGAATTTCAGCGGGAGGTAGAAGGTACATTTAAAGACAGTAGCTCCAGGTCTGGTGAACAGTGTGTAGCAAGAACTGCCTCATCCGTGCCCCCTGTGGGAGTTAACCATAGTGCAGACCCATCCACCATTACGTTTACCTGACTCCCAAGTCCTGTCCTGCCGGTAAATGGGAAAACCAGAAGGGGTTTTAAAGCTGGGTCAGATAACGTTGGGACCAGCCTGATCTCTACAAATGCTGACACAACAGTTTGCAAGACTGACTGAAATATATTTCCTGTGTGCAGTTTGTCCATTTTATTGTGCAGGGATTTAACATTTGCAAGTAAAATGCTGGAATGCAGTATCTCGTCCGAGATCGACATAGGATCCCGGCAAATTTGCATTTCGTCTTTCTCCATAGTAATGCTCATTATACCCTGACGATAAAGGTGATACCATTTTTAAAATCTCAATATTTATAAATAAATAATAATATAAATATTTCTAAAATTAGCTGGTTTTTGCGCTAACATGCTTTGCGAAATATATCTTAGACCAACAGTTTAGAAGTCTTAAAATTTCTTTTTAAGAGTTTCTCATAATTAAGCAAGTTAAAAGCTACATTTAGACTAAAAATATTTCATGATTACAGTTCTTGCTGCACACTGGTGTTTATTTTAGCAGATGGAGGAGAAACCCAGCCTGCTGCTCTCCTTCTACACTGAGTTCAAACAAGAGTCACTGGATTCTGGTTCTTACAGTGGAGCTCAGTGTTCATTGGTGGATTCAGAGATGACATCAGTGAAGCAGGAAGACTGCAGTCAATCACTGGGACTGAATATTAAAATTAAAGATGAAGAGGAGACGATGGAGATCAACAGTCAGACACTAGGACTGAATAATATTAAATGTGAAGAGGAGGAGATTGGGGATTTAACTAAGAAAGGTAAGAACTGGCTGTGCTAAGAACTGGTTTAATGTTGAAATTATTTT